>OZ035870.1:4982499-5025673 GCA_964034905.1 Itoplectis maculator
ATAGCGATCCATCTAGCTGCCGCTGCGCCACCCTTAGTCTTCTAGCCCCCCTCTCCCCGAGAAGGGGGAGAGGGGGGGGATAGATATATATACCACCTTGGCTTACTACAATGTCCGCCAGGTACTCCGTATAGCGGAAACTGTTTGGGCTTTGGAGCCTCGTTTGACCTCGCGCGCTCCGTTGTGTGCACAAAATGTTGCCCCATTTTTCATCGACCCTGGTACATGTGCCTCTGTGTATATAAGGGAGCTTGCTGTGTATATATGGGTAAGAGCCGGGCCCGATGGCTTCGAAAATTTCTCGCGGTTTTTGCCTGCCGAATTTTCGGAAGTTCGCCGAAAAATCCTCGGGATTTTCGGGAGTGGGAAAAACACGGATGAAATTCGCCGGATGTCCCGGGGGTTCAAGGTCACGAGGGGATGACAGACGGAGCTTGAGTGGGTTTTTGAGTGACATTTTTTTCGTGGAAAGTGGTTGCGCTTTCTTGGAAATTGTGGCGGCGACCTTCGAGGCTCGAGTTTTGTCACCCTTAACGAAGACGACGTGTTTGTCGCGTTCATATCTATCGTTATCAACCGGCGAGTCTGAACGATATTTTACTCCACTACTACACTGTTAAAAATCTACGGTGTCAAACGCTGCTGGTGTGGACTTTTTCCTGGTGTTACTTATTACAGTGTTAATATTAACACTGTTTACGGTGTTAAATTAACACCAGCCGTTTCGTTAAATTTTCCCTGTGTTACCGACGAAGCATTATAACACTTTTTGCTTCAAAGGCATGAATGCAGGTATCATGTATGATTTTTTATTATCTCGTGAATAAATCAGCCGTTTTTCTCAGTTTTTATCGAAAAATTGAAGAAAAAAATCGATTTTTTCATTACAAATTTCTCTACCGGGTAATTGATCTGTAATTTTTTTGTTCGAAAATCAAAGTTCTGACTAACTCATTAACGAGATTCACATTACTGGCGTTTGTATTTCAATTTTCGCTTCGATCCGTTGATAATTCGCGAAAAACGGGACTTCTGACGTTTTGAGGTGAAAGTCAGTATTTCAGACTCAGTTAACACCGCTCATTATCACCGCGATTGGTGTGGACCTATATAGACACCGACTCGGTGTTGTTTTTAACACCGGATTTTTAACAGTGTATTTTTATCGTAATGAAAGAATGCTCTCTGGCGATTTTTGGAAATGTTTTCATCCAATACAAAAATTTCGCTTACTTCGTCGTCGACACCGAAGAGGAATGAAGAAGAGGCTGAAGAAGAAGCTCAAGTGGAAAAGCGGCATATATTTGTCAGGATACGAGAATCACATTAGGCGGGAAGATCGACGTGACAGGAGACTCGAAGCTCCGGGGTCCATAAAAGCAGCTTCCACGCAGCTCGGATGCTACGTGGATGTCGGTCTCGTCGGCATCGAGTGCGGTAACCGATAGCACTCGATCATCGGCGGAGCTTTCGGGGTCGTCGCGGAGGCGGCGACGAGGACGCAGGAGTCGCTTATTCTTCGGTCTTCTCGTCCGTTTTGGCGGACGAGAAGAGAAGACGAAGGAGCGACGACGAAGGAGGGATGAACTCGCGTATACGGCGATTCGGTCCCGAGTCTCCTCGTGTTCGGTGTCCTCGACGTCTCGAACCTGATGCGTCGAGTGCTTAAAAAGGAAATGACGCGGGGGCAGGTTGAGAGGGGGGGGGGGGGGCAGCGGAAAGGGGAGGGGACGTCGTTCTCTATCGGGTTTCAACGTTTGCGTTCACGAAAGGACGTCGCTCAATCGGGAAATGGATTGCACGTCGCGGATCAATGCGGCCGCCGAAGAAAAGTGCCCCGGAGTAGCCTTTGCCCGATTATAATGCGTCACCGGGCGGCTACCGAGGACTCGAGCAAACATTTGACGTTCCTCCCACTCTCTGTTCGCCCTCATCCTTCCCCCATCCTTCCCCTCCGCATACCTCCTCCACTCAGCCACCCCGCTTTCTTCCTCTTCCGCTCTCTCGCTTTTTTATCTCTTCCTCTCCCTCTCTCTCTCTCTCTCTCTCTCTGTCTGTTTGTCTCTCTCACTCAACACTTCGATCTCCCGCGACTGATGTTTGCGATTCGTAAACTCGCGACGACGCACGCGGGCACGTGGAAAACTCTCTCGACGAACT
The DNA here is from genome assembly GCA_964034905.1 of Itoplectis maculator. Classification (NCBI taxonomy): domain Eukaryota; kingdom Metazoa; phylum Arthropoda; class Insecta; order Hymenoptera; family Ichneumonidae; genus Itoplectis; species Itoplectis maculator. Next base: position 4,984,660 of record OZ035870.1, read on the forward strand.
CGAACGATTTTTCCGCTCCGCAGGAGACGCGTAAGTCGCCTACTTCAGATATGTGGAAGGATTCACAGTCAATTTGCCGTTTTTTTTTTGATTGGCCGAAAAAAATATATTGCCCTATTTGCGTATAACGATGGGGCGATAAATGTCGCGAATTGTTTACGCCGGAATAAAAATAGTTTACGAGCTGTGCTATCGAAGACGAGTATTTGTATTTACTGGAATATAAATAGTTTGCGAGCTCCGCTATCAAAGACAATTTATATTGGAGTATAAATAGTTTACGAGCTACGTACGGGTTTATTACTCGGAGCAGCGACAAACGAACGACAAAAAAACAACAGTTTCGTTACGGCCAACGGGGTATTTGATTTTTTTTTTCTACAACACGGATTTTTTATTTTTTGCCGATTCGCGGAAAATTTGATAAAAATATAAACACAAATTACCGACACTGATGGGTGTGCGGTCGGTGTGCGGCTTCGGCGGGTCCCACGAGTTAAGCAGCATTGATTGCGGCCGTAACTTGGATGGGTGACCGTTTAGCCGTGCATCGACTGGCGCATCAAACAGTGAGCGGGAGGCATTTTTTCACAAACTTTGGTGTCTGCACTTAAGAAGCATGTGTTTCTTTCGTGTATACACTGGAGAATCAGAAATATATAATGCCGTCTGTACCGGCACGGGTTTTCCGCAGTTTCCTCGTGCCCTCGGCAAATGCGGTACAGTGTAGCTAAGGGACCGGACCAAGTCTACACCAAACAACTTGACACTTTAGAATCTCTACACCAAAAACTGGACACAGATCAACATGACACAATGAAATCTGTACTCTACACGAAATCAACTGTATACCGAATAAACATGACACGATAAAATCTCTGCACCGGACCATCTCTATACCGAATCTTCTCTACACCGAATTATCTCTACACCAAATCATCTCTACACTGAATCAACTTGACACAATAATATCTCACTATTGTGTCAACAATATCTCAATGTTGTGTCAACAATATCTCAATGTTGTGTCAAATTTTGTTTATGTCAAGTTGATTCGGTGTAGAGCCGATCGGTGTAGAGATTTTATTGTGTCAAGTTGATCTGCGTCCAGTTTTTGGTATAGAGATTCTATTGTGTCAAGTTGTTTGGTGTAGACTTGGTCCGGTCCCGTAGCTAATAAGTCGGCTGCGGACGCACGGAAGTTAGGTTAGCTTAGCTAAGTGCGGGTAGGGAGTGATAGGAGGGGAAAAACTAGGGGGGGTTGCAAGGTAAAAACCCTCACGGGTGTACCTAGGAAATGGAAATAAATAAATAAAAAAATAAAATAAAATAAAATAAAAAAAATAATAAATATAAACACGAATTTAATAGGGTTACCTCGTTTTACGGGTCCGCGTGTACTTACGCCGTTAAGAGTTTCTCTTCCGGGTCGAATATCTCATCTTAATTGCCAGCTGCACCTGCGAAAACAAAAGTTCGTCGTGTCAGGCGCTGCGAGAGCTCGGCGAGTCTGGGGCGTTTTCTTCAATATATTTTATGCATGCAAATAAATAAAGCGCGAACGGGAGATGAAGTTTCGGAGCGTCTGCGCGCGAACGGCTGACGCTATATGCCCTCTATATTCCCCCAACTGGACCGAGAGCCGTTCGCTTTCTCACGCAAATCGCGAGTCCTGAAAATAGTCGACCGCCGCAATCGTGTGACAAACAATCGCAAAAAATATTGGCAATTGCTTTTTTAAAACCTAAATATTCTGAATTCGTTCACGATAGATAACAAAGTTATTTTCATATTTTTAATCAAAATATAAAAACAAAAATTCCAGGTCGAGAAAAAACGTCCATTTGCCCCCGCTTTGCTATTACGCATTTTTTACCATTTCAATCGATGACCCAGTTTGCCTCGTCTCGGTATAAAAACTAAATCGCGCTGGGAAGAGGGAATAAAATTGTGATGCCAGGTGGCGATTGGGGAAAAAGGCGAAGGAAGCGAGCGAGTCGACCGCCGTACCGGACTCTGAAATCGAACGTAACTAACGAGTGCGTTTAATTAAGCCGTCTTTCCGGACTTTTATCTGCTTCTCTTTCTCTCAGCCATTTTTTGTTCCTCCGTCTCTCTTTCTCTCACTCGTTTTTCCCCCTCCGTCTCTCTTTCTCCCGCTCGCTCCTTCTCTCTATCAGCGGCTGGTAGTTCGGTGCCCCAGTCGCTTGCTGCGTTTGCCGACCAAAATTATCTTTGATAGGCAAAGCCACACGAGACTCTCTCTCTCTCGCTCTCTCTCACCCCCTCGCTCGCTCTCCCTCTCTCTATCGCTTCCTCCCCCTCCTCGCCGCCTCAGCTTTACATTGACCTATCGCGTGCGGATATCCCGAACAGTCGGGCTCCGCTATCAAAGACACTTATCTTAATTGGTGCGTGCGAACACTCGTTACAATGCAAACGTGAACCACGGGACGTGCTGCGTTTCACATTTATTTTCGCCTCTCGTGACGACGAAATAAAGAAGTAATAATCGTGATTCCATCGTCGGAGCGATTATTTTTTATTATCGATCTCGTCTACACTGTTAAAAATCCGGTGTTAAAAACAACACCGAGTCGGTGTCTATATAGGTCCACACCAATCGCGGTGATAATGAGCGGTGTTAACTGAGTCTGAAATACCGACTTTCACCTCAAAAAGTCAGAAGTCCCATTTTTCGCGAATTATCAACAGATCGAAGCGAAAATTGAAATACAGACGCCAGTAATGTGAATCTCGTTAATGAATTAGTCAGAACTTTGATATTCGAAAAAAAAAATTACAGATCAATTACCCGGTAGAGAAATCTGTGATGAAAAAATCGATTTTTTTCTTCAATTTTTCGATAAAAACTGAGAAAAGCGACTAATTTATTCACGAGATAATAAAAAATCACACATGATACCTGCATTCATGCCTTTGAAGCAAAAAGTGTTATAATGCTTCGTCGGTAACACAGGGAAAATTTAACGAAACGACTGGTGTTAATTTAACATCGTAAACAGTGTTAATATTAACACTGTGATAAGTAACACCAGGAAAAAGTCCACACCAGCAGCGTTTGACACCGTAGATTTTTAACAGTGTATATCTAAGAATTCACGTTGGCTCGAAATAAAAAAATATATATTGTCTGGTCGAAACGAATTTAATATGTATGAAAACGATTAGAAGATTCGTTCAAATATAAAAAACGGGAGAATAATTTTTTCGATTACAATCTGTCACTTATTTTTATTTATTAACCGGACTGAATGTGAGTATGAAAAAGTGTCAAAGAAATAAGGCAGATAACTCGACATTTTTATCGCCTTTCTCCAGTGATAACAATCGGGGCTATTTCCAGTCGTCGAGTTAATTCGATCGATTGCATAATTTATTCGCTCCTCCCGTGCATAAACCCATGATATATTTTTCTCACCCACGTAAGTTGCGCAATGTCAGTTGCGTTCGTCTGCGGAACGTCTGTACGATAGCGGACGCGATGACTGTGCGAGTGCGAATCGAGTGCGTGTACCGATATATCGAAATTGAATCGGGCGTGTTTACCAACATCGCGCTTGTTACTCAACGCCCGACCCCCCCCCCCCCGTTTTAATAAATGCAATCGAATTTCTCATCTGCAGAAAAAGTCATCGCTCGCCGACTGAGTTTTTGCCGCGGTTACTCAATACAAATAACGACGACGCTATCACAATGTCGGCTCGCCGACGGCGCGCGAAAAAACCGAGGATGGTGTCGTGAATTATATACACGTCTCATTCCTTAAATTCTTCTCGTGTTACGACTAATCTGGTCTACCATTTTTATTTAAAAAAACGCCGCATTGTCAAATAAAAAATTGAAAATATCTCCGAGTCTATTTTAATAATTTTTTTGAAATAATATAAATGAAACAAAAAAAATTATTTCCAGGGCTTGCTAGAGAATTCATTTTCTGCAAAATAATCGCATTTATTATTCACAGAGGAAATTTTAATGCTGAATCGCGTCCATTCCGGCTTGAAACCCGTCGCCCTCGCGAAGGTGAAACGTCGAATTCCGCGAAAAAAAAAGAAGAAAAATGCTGAACCGACCCGAGCTGTGCGGGCGACTCAGCGTCGACGATAATTCCCACCCCCCCCGAATTGTCACCGTCCGCCGAGAGGGGTGAAAGTGTGTTTCAGTGGAACGGATACGAAGGAAATAAAAAATTAGTTCCAGGGCTTGCGAGAAAATTTATTTTCTGCAAAATAATCGCGTTTATTATTTGCAGAGGAAATTTTAATGCTGAATCGCGTCCATTCCAGCTTGAAACCCGTCGCCCTCGCGAAGGTGAAACGTCGAATTCCGCGAAAAAAAAAAGAAGAAAAATGCTGAACCGACCAGAGCTGTGCGGGCGACTCAGCGTCGACGATAATTCCCACCCCCCGAATAGTCACCGTCCGCCGAGAGGGGTGAAAGTGTGTTTCAGTGGAACGGATACGAAGGAAATAAAAAATTAGTTCCAGGGCTTGCGAGAAAATTTATTTTCTGCAAAATAATCGCATTTATTATTCACAGAGGAAATTTTAATGCTGAATCGCGTCCATTCCGGCTTGAAATCCGTCGCCCTCGCGAAGGTGAAACGTCGAATTCCGCGAAAAAAAAAGAAGAAAAATGCTGAACCGACCCGAGCTGTGCGGGCGACTCAGCGTCGACGATAATTCCCACCCCCCCGAATTATCACCGTCCGCCGAGAGGGGTGAAAGTGTGTTTCAGTGGAACGGATACGAAGGAAATAAAAAAATAGTTCCAGGGCTTGCGAGAAAATTTATTTTCTGCAAAATAATCGCATTTATTATTTGCGGAGGAAATTTTTATGCTGAATCGCGTCCATTCCGGCTTGAAATCCGTCGCCCTCGCGAAGGTGAAACGTCGAATTCCGCGAAAAAAAAAAGAAGAAAAATGCTGAACCGACCCGAGCTGTGCGGGCGACTCAGCGTCGACGATAATTCCCACCCCCCCCGAATTGTCACCGTCCGCCGAGAGGGGTGAAAGTGTGTTTCAGTGGAACGGATACGAAGGAAATAAAAAATTAGTTCCAGGGCTTGCGAGAAAATTTATTTTCTGCAAAATAATTGCATTTATTATTTGCAGAGGAAATTTTAATGCTGAATCGCGTCCATTCCGGCTTGAAATCCATGTTGCTGAAGTTTGCATCGTTGGAATACAACGAAAATAAAAAAATAAAATTATTCAAACGGTTCTAAAATTATTCTAACGACTTTAAAAGGTCATTATAAAGATCAATCGTTATAATAAATTTTTATAACCTGTGCGATCCTTTTGGGTTCAGTAGAATAATTTTCGTTTTTTTTTTTCGTTGGTGTCCAACGATGCAAACTTCAACACCATTGAAATCCGTCGCCCTCGCGAAGGTGAAACGTCGAATCCCGCGAAAAAAAAAGAAGAAAAATGCTGAACCGACCCGAGCTGTGCGGGCGACTCAACGTCGACGATAATTCCCACCCCCCGAATTATCACCGTCCGCCGAGAGGGGTGAAAGTGTGTTTCAGCGGAACGGTCGGGGTCACGCGAACGGATTATTATAAAAATCCCGGGTTCCCGGGTATATTCTCGTCGCCGGCGAAAAATATTGCGTTCGATATTCCCTGTGGTGAAATAACGGTATGTACGAATTTTTTGTGTGGATGATTTTTTTTTTTCTCATTTTTTTAGTGTCGACGAACAAACGAATCGCAGCCTCGCGGCTTTTAATCTTGTTTCTCGTGTCTCGCGCGGATGCAGCGATCACGAGACTCGCGGGCTCGCGCGCTCTAAAATCGTCTGTGTATACAGACGGGGACTGAGCGGATTGCGAGAGCGCGTGTAAACCCCGCGGCGGCGGCGGCGACGGCGGCGGCCGCGTTACTGTGAAAATAACGCCGGGGAGGATCGAGAAATTCATTCGATTCCAGCGCGGATCTCGCGGCATTCGCGTCCTTTTACGCCCATTGTGCTCCTCGTCTGGTATGCGTCGCTATTTCCGGCATTAAATCGATTATCCCGCGTCCGCTCTCGCGAATTTGACCGATTATCGCGGCATTCGCGATAAATCAGGAAATTCTCGCGCGTTCCTCTTTTTGCGCCGAGCGCGTCGGAGAAAAATATGTTTACGCTCCGGAATGTTCGGTCGCGGTGCAGCGCGACGATCGGATTCCTCGATGGTTATTCGGCTCAGCGGATTCAGCGAATTGCGCATCGCCGTTGACGTCAAGAAAAATTATGTCCAAGTAGATAAACACTTATTTGTCAGACGGACGGAATTTAGTAGTGTCAATGGGTTTGGTGGATCCGATCGTTTGGCAATAAAAATCAGCGAATTGTGCATCGTGGTTGAGGTAAAGAAAAATGAGATCGAAATAGATAAATAATTATTGGTCGGACTGACGGAATTTAGTAGTATCAATGGGTTTGGTGGATCCGATGTTGGATATTAAACAACGAACTGTCGGGTTTCCAACGATAAATCAGAGCTCGAATAAATCGACAACGATGGTTGCTCACGAACTTTTTAATAGAGGACTAGGAGCAATGTTGCGCGCTAAATTTCCCGCTGATTCCAAATATGACCGGTTTTTGCCCGAAAAAAAAAAAAAAAAAATTGAGGAGAAAAACGCGAAAAACGATTTTTCACTTTTTCCCAATTTTTGCACTTTACTAAAATCGGTGTAATTTAGAAGATTTAGGAAATAAATCCCATCAACCCATACCATGTTCTTATCATTATTTTCTAATGCATCAGATACTTCGACTGCTGCTTCGAAAAATCACTCCAAACAATATTTACCCAACGAGATCTTATCCGTTCTGCGCGGTTCATCGACGCGGCCTGATTTCTCCGATCGACAAACCAAGAAAAAAAAAACCCCGGAAAATTCTATTCCATCAGATAACCCGACTGCCGGAGCGCGTCCGCTAATTGCACAATTATTTCTTTCCGCCGCTCGGACCGCGCGTATATTTTCGCCCGACTGCCCTGCGTCGTTTTCCACGTGCGCGGAACGACGATACATTTCGATATTATTATTCGACTCGACTGCAGTAAAATCGATTCGGGCCGCCAGACTCGTCGTCGTGAAAACAAAACAAAAAAAAAAAAATCCGCCAGCGCACACGTGGAGAAAAATTTTGGCGCGCGCCACCGGAGCGCGCGGCGAATATTCGATCTTCCTCTCGCGGGAATTGGCAATTACGCTCTTCCGGCCGAGGCGCGAGAGGCTCGCGAGATTAATCCACTTCCTCCGAAGTGCGCGGCGAGAGCGAGGAAAAAAAAAAGAAAAAGATAAATGCCCTCTCGATTAAACCGAGCGGCCCTGCGTGCGTGTGCGGAGGGCGCAACCCCCGTCCGCGTACGTCTGCTAACCCCCTCTCCGCCCTCACAAACCCTCCGACCCTTCGAGCCATTTGCCTCGTGCACGCAGCGAGCGAGCGAGCCGCCTTCGCCTCTCGTGACCCATAAAAACGGAGTTCCCGTTGCGCGTCCGATGAGGCTGCGCGCTGCTGCTGGCGCGGATCGAGTTCAATAACGAGATCTCCGCACGAGAGCCAGAGATAATTAATCGTAACGCGCGACAACCCGTCGAGAACTCGGTGAGTTGCACGGTAAGCGCCAGCTACCGATATCAGATCGCGCATCGGTAACGTAAAAGAAAACATAAGTCGCGGCGAGGGGTAAACAATTGTCGCCGGGCGATCGCAAGCTCGCCGCACCGATGATTAAAGTAATTAGAAGAAAATAGAGAGAAAAAATAAATAAACGTACACTGTTAAAAATCTACGGTGTCAAACGCTGCTGGTGTGGACTTTTTCCTGGTGTTACTTATTACAGTGTTAATATTAACCCTTTTTACGGTGTTAAATTAACACCAGCCGTTTCGTTAAATTTTCCCTGTGTTACCGACGAAGCATTATAACACTTTTTGCTTTAAAGGCATGAATGCAGGTATCATGTGTGATTTTTTATTATCTCGTGAATAAATTAGTCGCTTTTCTCAGTTTTTATCGAAAAATTGAAGAAAAAAACCGATTTTTTCATTACAGATTCCTCTACCGGTTAATTGATCTGTAATTTTTATTTTCGAGAATCAAAATTCTGACTAATTCATTAACGAGATTCACATTACTGTCGACTGTATTTCAATTTTTGCTTCGATCCGTTGATACTTCGCGATAAACGGCACTTCTGATTTTTTTAGGTGAAAGTCGGTATTTCAGACTGCGTTAACACCGCTAATTAACACCGTGATTGGTGTGGACCTATATAGACACCGTCTTGGTGTTGTTTTTAACACCGGATTTTTAACAGTGTAAATAAACGTATTCGAGGGGGCGGCGCGCGAGGAGGAGCGGCGACAATCGACCGGGCGTTGGATATATAGCAGAAACTCTTGTTCGCTCTCGACTCCAGTCTACTTCTTATTCGATGTCTCTCGGTTGTTCCGTCTCTCTCTTTTTGTCTCTCCCTCTTTCGCTCTGTCTCTCTCGTTCTCTCTGCACTTATCCGTCTCTCTTGGAGCTCTTCACTTGCCATTCGTCGATTCCGTTCGCAAGAGTTTCCTCTTGAGAATGTACAGGAATGTATGTATATACATTTATATTCCTATATATTCTGAAGTATATAATGTAAGTGTATACATATATGTTCGACGGTAGCTACGCCGACTGTCTGATATATAGATACAGCGCACCCGCTTTATGTATACAGCTCCCCCTATCTCAATGCGATCGTGATTGAACCACGGATTGGGCCAGAGAGGAGTGCACGGGAAAATAAAAAATTTCGCCCTGATTGAAAAACGTATTTGCCCGAGTAGCTGCCAAAAATAACAGTTCCGAATCTGCCCTTCGATTCGGAGGGTTTTACGTAAGATCGAAGAAGTACGATTTGTTCTTACGACGCGTTCACGTTTTCTCAGGGTTTTTTTTTTTCTTATTGGCGTTTGGAATTTTACGATTTCGCAGTAGAGTCGAGAGGATGCGAAATGTTTTTGGCAACCTGTGGGGAAATCGTTCTTAATCAATGAAATTTGTTTGCCACTTGAATCTCCACCAAATCTGCAACTGCAGCTGGCAACAACTTTTCTGCCTTATTGAAAGTGAATTTTTAATTCACTTTCAATTATTTTCTCAGCTGTATCATCACAACTTTCATCATCTTCATCGGACCGGAATCATATTTGCTTGCTTCGAATTATCAAAATTCGACGACTGCCACCCATCCGCAGCTCAATCGACGAATTTTTCTATTTTCATCCCCAAAAACGTCAGAACATTCTCCACCCGGATTTTTATTTCACCGGGGCGGCCTCATTAGGGCGTCGCCTCTCTAATGAGGCTGCACGGGGCTGCAGAGAGGCGATGATTGGAAGCGCGAGAAGCCATCGGGTCGAAGGTCGAATTGGACGAGATTTTAGCAGTTCGGTCGAGCGAACACGATATTTCAACTGGAGCGACGGGTGGGGAGGTGGCAGGGATTGGGGGGTAGTGAGGTGAGGTTGGTAGGTAACTTTACGCCCTTTCGGGCCTCGGTCACAGATTCAATCAAGGCCGAAACGCGGCCGAACACAGGAACAAGTCAGCGAGTGTCGACTGTATCCCACAATTTCCCGTGACCTCGAGGTCACGCGGAAAACACTCGACTTCCCTGTTTCCCTCCCCCCCCCCCCCCCCCGCCCCTCTCGTCTCTCCCGTCGGCTCGATCGTCTCGTTTCCCACCTCTCGACCGACGAGACGACCCTCCGGCTATTTCCCACCGTCCAGAGCTTCCACTCGGCTCTCGGGTCTCTCTCGCCTCCCGGTTTTGCACCTTCAGCTCTCGCTGCCCACAAAAGAAGCGGGTACACGCTCGACGAGCTCTCGGCGCCCTCCTTCGCCGGCGTAATGCTACTGATTAATTAGCTAATTGTCAGCAAGCCTCGTCTGCCAGAAGCAACGACGGCGTTTCTCCTACTTCCTCCGCCGTTGCATTGTCGTTATTGTCCTGCTTGTCCTTATTGTCCTCATTGTTCGCCGGGGAAAATTCAATTCAGATTTAACCACAATTATACACCGTCTCCCTCTTCACGTGTCATCGCCAGGTTCCTTCTCCCTCTCTTTCTCTCTCTCTCTCGCTATCTTTCTCTGCTTCTCGTGCCTGCATTGTCACCGCAGAAGTTCAAGCGGACACCCATTGAATTTCATCCGCGGTTTATTGTTTTTCCACCATTGTGCACCTCGCGGATCTCGTACGATATTCAAGCGATGCGGGGGCGACAGCTCCTCTGCGTCTTCCTATGTTTTTCCCGGTCGAGCATGTGAAATACATAATGAAGTACATAATAAAATATATAAGGCAGTACATAGGTAATGCATCGCACACAACATATACAGCACTCGCGTCCGGCCTCCTCACAATGAATTGATAATTCCCTCAAAGTGCGGAACAGCTCGGAGGGTTGAGAGGGTTGGGAGGGTGTGTTGGGGGGTTGAGAGAGAGAGAGAGAGAGAGAGAGAGAGAGAGAGAGAGCGACGACAAGCGTGAGAGAGGCGGTTGGCGAAAGATAGAACGGCCATTAAGCGCGCTGCCCCACTCGACTGGCTCTGTCACTCGGCACTTATCTTCTTTGACCTTGAGGTAATACGTAATCAGGATTCTTACAGGATCGCTCGGCTCCACTCGACTCTGCTGCTGCTGCTGCTGCTCTCGGGCTCGTTCCGCTCATCAACGTCGAGCTCACGTTATAACCGGCCCACCAGCTTCGTGACGCTTACGTGTTGGGGGGCGGGATACGTGTGCGCCGGTGTCACGAGAGTTTCGTTGTGCCTCGGGAACTTCAAAGAGCCCTCTCAACTTGCCTCTCCGTCCCCGGGTGCATCTCGTGAACACCGCACACACGTCACACACGAGGCGAGCGAAGGGCCGCGGGGTCGAGTAACGCAATTTCACCCGGAAAAATCGTTCGCCACGAGTCAATTACCATAGACTATTATTTTCCAAAAGGTAATTGGAAAATACACTGTTAAAAATCGGGTGTTAAAAACAACACCGCGTCGGTGTCTATATAGGTCCACACCAATCGCGGTGATAATGAGCGGTGTTAACTGAGTCTGAAATACCGACTTTCACCTCAAAAAGTCAGAAGTCCCGTTTTTCGCGAATTATCAACAGATCGAAGCGAAAATTGAAATACAGTCGCCGGTAATGTGAATCTCGTTAATGAATTAGTCAGAATTTTGATTTTCGAAAATAAAAATTACAGATCAATTACCCGGTAGAGAAATCTGTAATGAAAAAGTCAATTTTTTTCATCAATTTTTCGATAAAAACTGAAAAAAGCGACTAATTTATTCACGAGATAATAAAAAAATCACACATTATACTTGCATTCATGCCTTTAAAGCGAAAAGTATTATAATGTTTCGTCGGTAACACAGGAAAAATTTAACGAAACGGCTGGTGTTAATTTGACACCGTAAAAAGTGTTACTATTAACACTGTAATAAGTAACACCAGGAAAAACGTCCACACCAGCAGCCTTTGACACCGTAGATTTTTAACAGTGTATGAGTTCCTGAATTCCGTTGGTTTTTCCCTCTTATTTTTCTCTCAATCCAATAATTTAATAATTCTTTTATTATCTCGTGTCATTATTGACCTCTCGCGTTGTTTCCAAGGTAGATGCATCGAGAAAATGGTCCCGGGCTACAGTGAATGACACAATAGTCAATTATTAGTCGACCCGAGGGTTTTTATATTCAGCTTCTTTGTTCCATTGTCACGGTAATCACTTAATGGCCGCGGTAACAATTGAGAGAGAAGTCACTGCGAATGAAAGGTAATTGCGCGAACTAACAAGCGATATTTGTCACTCTTGGAATGGCAACGATTTCCCCGAGTCTCTCTGATTGGTGGGCGAAAAGTTCACCTACGACTCCGGGTCATTTGGACCCCGTTGATTTCTGTACTCGACACCACAATATATAAATGCATCCGTGTACATATTTATATACTCATAGTCTTAGCACAGATGCGCGTAGGCAAACGAAGGTGGCACCGTGACAGCGGCACCGAGTGGGCGTTATGGGAACTGGATCGACGGTAATTACTGCGAGTCCTCCCCGCCTATCACCAACCCTCCTCCTCCCGCTCCGCCCCCCCCCCCCCCCCCCCCCCCCTTTAATGATAATCCGCGTGCCGATATCGAGCTGGAAATTCAATTTTCCCGACGTTAAATCGACTCCCGGTCACGCAGCGTCCGCGGACTAACTCATCCGCGAATCCGTGCGCATCAAAAGGTGCGACGGGGAGTCACGTACGAGGAATCTTCGTTCATGCGCGCTCGCGTCGACGCCGCACTAATTAATAAATCGTTCGGCCTAAATGGCCATCATTCCGCACGTCGCCGCCGCCGCCGCCGCTGCTGCTGCTGCTGCTGCTGCTGCTGCTGCTGCTGCTGCTGCTGCTGCTCTCGGACCTCGGCACCGAGAACGCACGCGGCGCGCATGAGCCGGCGCACATTCTCGCTCGCACGGACGGACGGACGGACGGGGTCGACAGTACGGATAGCCCCGAACGCGGCCCCGGAGTGCGAAATGAAGGCGGGCGAGAAATAAAAAAAAAATAAAAAAAACAAACACTACGCAAAAAGGAAACAGAACAAAAAGCGGCAGCAGCAGCGGTGGAGGAGCACAATGGCCGAGTGCGATTGGACGAGCGGGGCGAATGAAAGGGCAAACAGTGCGCGAACGTCGAGAAAGCCCTCGGGGTCAGGGAAAAGGGGGTGGGGGGGAGGGGAGGGGGGAGGGGGGAGCGAGAACCGAGCGGCCGGAGGAATCCGCGAAAACAGCGTCGGAACAATGGGAAGGGTAAACGGAAGCAGCTTCGAAGGGGGTTGGAAGTGGAAACCCCTTCGAGACGCCCTTGTCCCTCGCGACCCTCGCGAATAATTAACGCGAGCCTGTTTGCGAGGCTCGTCGACGTCGACGTCGTCGTCTCCGTCGCGCCTCGGTGGCCCTGAACCCGACCGCTGGAAAAATATTTGTTTGCACCCGGTGCAAACACGATATTTCCGCCCGAAATAAAGCGAGCCCCGATGTCACTTCGCATCGACGACTCTGCGTCGACTACGAATGTTTCTCGCGCTTCGCTCGAGTCGCGGACGTCTCCGCCGCAAAAATCCGAATGCCAAGAAGCACCCGCCGAATTAGCGGCCAGGCGCGAAATATTCAGCGGTGATACACACGGGAGACGCGAAAAATGCCTCGGCATTCCCGTCCAAAGCCAAATTCCGCACCGAGCCAATTTTCCACGCGCGCGCGCGCGCGAGAGAATCGAGAAGCGAAAATCGTCAGCAGCGACGAATTATAGCCTAACGCGCGCGACACTCTCTCGGGGGACAAGCGTCTCGCGCGCGAGCTACGACGACAGTCGAGAAAATATTAACTGCGACGACAGTCCGCGTGAGTTATGTACTCCAGGCAAATAGCTGCGAGCGCGCGACGAGTGGGAACGGACGGTAGGTGGGAGGGAGATAAAAAATAGAAGAGTAAGAGAGGAGAGAAGAGAGAAAAGAGGAGCGAGGAGAAAATACGTCGAAAAGGCGCCGCCCACACTTTTGTGCTCGTGTCTCTCCGACGACTGTGCCAACTATCGTCGCGGTGGTCGCGGCGTAATCGTCTCTCGCAGCTCGTCGTGCGTAAGAAAACAGAGGCAGGCGGACGACAGGAAGGAGAAATGACAAGGAGAGCAAACGTACACAACGGAGAAGTCGGGGAGGAAGCGAGACAGCGATGAAAACAATGCCGCCGGGCGCCGGGGGTATATACGAGGTGCGTGGCCCGAGTGTCACACGACGCGCGCTCTCTCTACGTGCTCAACACACACGGACCGATGAGCTGTGCGGGATTACTTAGCGCGTCGCTAAACGCACTGTCCGCTGCGGACGTCAGACGGCTCAGACGGCATCGCGCGCGCGCGCGCGCAGTCCGAGTTACACACGCGCTATCCCTCGCGGAAAAAAATAGTATGGGAAGACAGTCTCGACTAGAGACTCGGCAAAGGTTTTGGAGTGCTACTCAGAGTCACGCATAGGATCCGATCCCAAAGTCCTTTTAAAAATCTCGGTCAGAGATTTTATTTATTTTTTTTTAATGAAAATGGTACGCCAAGTATTAAAAGTGTAGCAACAATTTATTTTTTATGGCATATTTTTTTTAATTTTTTTTTACAACGCATTTTTTATGGGTTTGTAACACTTTTAATACTTGGCGTACCATTATTGTTTTGAAAAAAAAATATCTGTAGCCGAGATTCTCGAAAGGAGTTTGGGATCGGATCCTATGCGTGATTCTGATCAGCACTCCAAAACCTTTGCCGAGTCTCTCGTCGAGACTGTCTCCCCATACTATTTTTTTCCGATACACGCGACCCAAGGAATACGAATGCGTTACGTCCGCGTTTGCACAGGTGCGAGATGCTTCGACCCCCCCGTCATCGTAGACTGACAAACGTTTCTCACGGTGCGAAAACACACACGGGAAGATATTCCGCCCGCGGTGGGCGGAACAACGGAAATCGGCGACGGTCGACAACACTGAGAGGAGGACATCGCGGTGACGACGACTTTTTCGTATATACGAAGAGAGAATTCGTAGTAAGTAGTTTCTTACCGGCCACTGCGGAATTCACCGGCGGCAGCAGTACGGCGCTAAACGGCCTCTCATCGTCCCCCCCGGGACGACGGGGGTGGGGGGGGGCGGTCGGGCGCCGAGCCGCGGAATTTACGTGCGCGAGATGTGTCCCGGGTGCTGTCTCGGCCCCCCGTGTGTGCGTTACCGCACGCGCGGGATCCCGCGGAATGCCGCGACTGCTGCTGCTGCTGCTGATGATGATGATGACGATGCTGCTGCTGCTGCTGCTGCTGCTGCTGCTGCTGGTCGCGAGACGCGCGGCCACTCGAACCGGGCCGAGCGTTTTACTTTCCCGCACACGAAAACGCTATCAGCGGCGACCGCGGCAGCGGCGACGGCGGTGGATCTTAGAGTGGGAGACGCTCGGTCTCTACGGCACAATCCATGAAAACTGTTTTACACCGCTGCTGTGTGTTTTTTTTTTACGTCTGTCTCTTTCTCTCTCTCTTTTATTTTCGAACGCGTTTGTGTCGTTCCGTGTTATCGACGGCGTCGCTCCGGCTCCTCCGTTGTCCTCAGCCGTTTGTTTTTCTTCCTTCTCTCTTTCTGGTTTTCGTCTTTCGCCTTTTTCTCTCTCTCTCTCTTTCTTTCTTTCTCTCGTTTCCCCTCTCTCCGTCTCTCTCACACTATCGCGCGCCTCGTCGTCGTCGTCGACGGCGGCCGCGGCGGCGACGTCGGCAACGGCGACGTCGTTCGCGCACCGGTGGACACCTCTCGGGGGGGCTGCTCCTGCCGTGTGAGATTTTTCGTTTACCTCCGCCGAGAGACTCGAACGCGACAGGCGACGCGGCTACGACGGCCAACGGCGACCGCGGCAACACGGCTGGCAACGCCGAGTCGTGTCGGTCGCGAGGCGCGAGCGAGAGGGCGATAGGCGCGCGCGGTGCTCTGCCGTGCGAGAGCGACGACGGCGGCAACGGCGGCAGCGGCAACGGCAGGCGGTGTGTATATCACGAGCGCGAGCGGTGTGTGCAGTCGTCGTCTCGCGAGAGACGAATAGGCGAGAGCTCGTTAACCGAGAGAGCCTCCCGACTTACTCGCGACGAACGGGCGAGCCAGCTGCCAGGTGCCTGGCTCGATACTGGCCTGCTAGCCTTCGCGCATGTGCCCGCCAGCCGACCACTGCCGCTGCTCCGTCGACTGAATAACGCGCGCGCCCCGCGCTGCCGTCGCTTCGCCGCCGCCGCCGCCGCAGCGAGCCGCCTGCTGCTGCTGCTGCTGCTGATGTCGCTCGCGATTCGTTCGTCAGCCACGAGCGACCTGGCGGCGAATCGGGGAACACCGTGCCGAAAGGTTTGCGCAGCGACGGCTGTTATGGGCATGTGAAACAGTGAGCGCCGAAAATCTCCGGATGTGCGGTTTGTCGCGAATTATGAACGGATCGAAGTGAAAATTGAAACACAGATGCCAGTAATGAAAATCTCGCGGAATGAATTAGTCAGAATTTTGATTTTAGAAAAAAAAAAATTACAGATCGGTTACCGACATCAATTTTTTTTATTAAAATCAAAATTCTGACTAATTCATTCCCGAGATGCACATTACTGGCGTCTGTATTTCAATTCTCACTTCGATCCGTTCATAATTCGCGAAAAAAAGCGTA
Source organism: Itoplectis maculator (assembly GCA_964034905.1). Taxonomy (NCBI): domain Eukaryota; kingdom Metazoa; phylum Arthropoda; class Insecta; order Hymenoptera; family Ichneumonidae; genus Itoplectis; species Itoplectis maculator. The sequence goes on from OZ035870.1 coordinate 5,000,975, forward strand.
TCCCCGTTTTCGAGGTGAGGGTCGGTATTTCACATCGCCTTATAGACGCATTCGCGCACAGCGCGCGCGCGACCTCTCCCACGGCGAATGGTGCGGCGAGTCTCGCGCGCGAGCTCAGAATCAGGAAGCTCACTTACCGACAGCTGCGACGCGCTGGACAGACTTTTGCTTGTACCGGCTGTCGGTAACATATCGTTTGAGGGCGACAAGTGATGTGCCCTGTATTAGTTGGGTGAGCCCGACAGCTTTGAGGATACACTTTGACAATGGTGCGGGAATTTGATGACTGAATTTTTTTCCTGATCGCTTATATTTTGTTTTATTGATTAATCAATTGAGGCCATTTGCGAGATTTTGTCAGCCTCTCTCAGATCGTCATAAGAGCGATTGATCGATTCTTGAAGTTTCCGTACTTATCGTATTGTGCTCGAAAGAACAATTGTGGGCGATTCATGGAAAGCGAAAACTCTCCTCTCGATAAGAAAGTGTTGCTACCGTACCGACTGATGTTCGAATAGGCACCGATTGTTTCTACTGCAGTAATTGCAAGACCAAATAAGTGTGAACGATATACGAAACTGGTCACGCAACGAAAGCGTGTAAACTCGATAGTTCTACATCGTTAGACCATAAAAATGTCGTTACTTACTTATTAATTTATTTATCAACGAAAAACCGTTGCGGTACAGAATTAAGCATAGACTTGTCAACAAATATGAAGGTCAAAATACATCAAATCAAATTCAAGAATAGAACAAAAAATTCATTGGAAAAAAAAAAGTTTTCGTCGCTCTTGTCGGAAAGTTCGATCGCCAACGATCACTGAGCCGAACTAGAAAAATACCTGAGCCAATCGTTTCGCCGACTTCACAGTCTTCGACAAACGAGAAACCGGTTGTCACCACTTTTACATCCATCTGCAAGAAAAAACCTCGTCACCGATCGTCGCAGTCGTTAGACTCCGTCGATACGTCAATTACTAAATAATCATTCCGTAGAACGAGTCATCGAGTCGACGGACTTCGGGCTCTTGACGTCCTCTTTCGATCACGCAATTCCTATTTACCGCGAGCCCGTCTCGCGACGAGTGGCAATTGCACTTTCCCCATTTTCTCGGGACTCGCTGTCCGCTGCTCGATCAAAAAAAAATGTTTTGTCTATTTCGGCGCTTTGCGCACGTGTAATTTCGCGCTCACGTGTCACACGAGTAACAAACGAGCTGCGCGAAGTCTGTGACTGTATACACTGTTAAAAATCCGGTGTTAAAAACAACACCAAGTCGGTGTCTATATAGGTCCACACCAATCGCGGTGATAATGAGCGGTGTTAACTGAGTCTGAAATACCGATTTTCACCTCAAAAAGTCAGAAGAGCCGTTTATCGCGAATTATCAACGGATCGAAGCAAAAATTGAAATACAGTCGCCAGTAATGTGAGTCTCGTTAATGAATTAGTCAGAACTTTGATTTTCGAAAAAAAAAATGACAGTCAATTACCCGGTAGAGGAATCTGTAATGAAAAAGTCAATTTTTTTCTTTAATTTTCCGATAAAAACTGAGAAAAGCGACTAATTTATTCACGAGATAATAAAAAATCACACATGATACGTGCATTCATGCCCTTAAGGGGGGGGTAGGGTTAATTCGTGCAAAAAAGGCACGTTTTTGTGAATTTTTTTTTTACGACACCGTTAAAATCTATTCAATAAGACCAATTGTACATCAAAGTATAACATTTGAAGAATATTGTCTAATTTTTTCATGAAGAAATATTAAAAAATACAGCAATGGCGGCATTTACTCGGAAGCGTCTCGGAAAAAAGTAGAATTGCGGTGCCCATCAGAACTCGGTACTGGATCATCCGAAATTAAAAAACCAAAGTTCATTTGTTAGGTAATTGTTTTCCCCAGGTAACGCGGAAGAGTTTTTTTCGAAATTTTGATTTTTCAATTTTTGGGAACACTTTAAAGGGAAAAACGCGATTTTTCGGGAAAAAAATCGGCTATTTTGCTATTGTAAAATAAAAAATATTAATAAATTCGAAAAAAACTCTTCCGCGTTACCTCGTAAAACATGTACAGAACAAGTATGCAAAAATTCAAAAGGATCGGTGCAGTAGTTTTGACGGTACGATGGGCACCGACTTTGAAAACGTGAGTTGTGGGAAAAACGCTTTAAAGTCGCGCTCGGCCCGGGCGATACAGCAATCCGCGAGTATAAAAATATTCATAGCGTCGCCAATTTTGCTCCGATTGACTTGAAAATTTGACACAATATTCTTGAGTTATTATGCATTCAGTAAAAAATATAAAATAAAAATGCCAAAAAAAAAATTTTAATACCCTACCCCCCCCTTAAAGCAAAAAGTGTTATAATGCTTCGTCGGTAACACAGGGAAAATTTAACGAAACGGCTGGTGTTAATTTAACACCGTAAACAGTGTTAATATTAACACTGTAATAAGTAACACCAGGAAAAAGTCCACACCAGCAGCGTTTGACACCATAGATTTTTAACAGTGTGTATATATTGCCACGCAGTGGGACAAACTTTTGCCGAGCCTTGGAGATGACATATTCCCGACGCAGCGTGGGAAGTCGCGAGAAAAGGATGACGGGCGGGGTCGGGGGTTGAAACAACTGCCGCCACGGTACAGAAAAAACTGTCGTCTCCGCTTGAACTTCACGGCTAATGGTCGCGTCTTCCCGCCGTCTTCGCGACTACTCGGCGGAATTAAAATAGCCAGGTGCGCGAGATAAGCGTCAACCTACGAAAGGGTCCCGACAGTCAAATATATCAAAAGTTGGATTGTGCCAGTCGGGACGCGCGGGGCGAGGGTGTCTAAACCGCGAGAGGATCTCCGGCGCGCGCATAATAAACCACTGCGAACTACAAGTGTTTCCGTGGAGTCAACGTTAACCAAAAAGAAAACACACAAAGAAAAAAGAAAATAAAAAAATAAAGATAACGTTGGCTGAGGAGGCGACGGGTGAGGCGGAAGGGGACGACGTCACGCAGCGACCATTTTTCGACGTGAGGAAAAAGGCTTTCTCATCTACCTCTTCCACCTCCATCTCCTTCTCCTCCTCCACCTCCTTTCACCCCCCCCCCCCACTCCCTTCCCCTCCTCCCTCTCCACCTTTTCGTCGTCGTTGTCGTCGTTATCCCGTTCAAGCTCGTATTTTCTCCCTGGACGACGTGAGTTCTCGAGGACCGCAAGCTTGCAAGTGTCGCCTACCGGAAGGCGTACACGGTCCTCTCGCTCCCTCTTCTTCCTCCTCGCTTTTTCGCTCCTCGAAGCCTTAAACGAGCGAGGAACTCCTTAAGCTCTTCAGAAGCAGAAGCGGCCGAGAGGCTTGCGAACCTCGAGGGTTCTGAGTGCCAGAAAGCTACCGTTCTCTCGCACACGCAGCTTCCCCCCTCCCCCTTCTCTTCCCCTGCCACTCTCGATTTCTTCCCCCCCCCCCCCCCCCCCCCCGAGTCACCCTCCCTTCGTCCTTTTCCCTCGTGTGTATCGTAACTCCGGCGATGAACCACGCGGACGTGATTTTACGGTTACGGCTCGGCCCACGACGTCGCGCGTCTCGAAAACGCTTTTGTGATATGTTGAATAACGAAGACCGTGCGCCCTGTGTATATATATATGAAGTTGTAATAGGCAAAAGCGAGCGGGAACTCTGGATGGGCCGTATAGACGGGCAGTTAAAAAAAAATAAGCGAAGGCCGGTTCGAGAGCGAAGCGGGTTTCGAGGGGGATGGGTGACTGCGAGGGGAGAGCGGGTCAAGATAGACAAAGTTGAGGGGGGCCAGGAGGAGACCCAGTTGGCGGCGTTCCATAGGACAGCGAGGGTGGATGGAGAGAACAGCGATTCCGGAGTAGAGCAAACGGTGAACGAAGGGCAAGAGGGAGAAAAAGAAAAAAATGTTGGTGTGACCAACGGATAGGTGGGATAATTTTTTTTTTTTTTTCTCGATATCACATTGGCCGCCCTCAGGGCAAAACGCAACGCGCGATGCATCTTTTTTAGTGCTTCGTGGGAACGAGATAGCAACGAAATTTGTTGGCTTTCTTTGAAATTTCGATGGGAAGACCAACACTTTTTTTTTGTGGTACACGAAAATGGTGAATTAGGTGGATTTTATTTGCATCAATATTAGCCTTAGAAATCTTTGAAAAAAAAAACACAGCTTTTGTTTTATATTTGAGAGCCACGTTTCGCAGGGCAGTGAAAAAAAAATTAAAGCGACGGGAATGGACTACGAAGGCGCGCGCGACAGGTCGCCCCCGCGATGCCCCGGCAACGCGGGCGAAACACGCGCGCAGGGTGCGAGAGAAAAAAAGGACGAGAAGAAAAAAAAGAAAAAACATTCTCGCGCATCGCGCGAGTGGCTGTGGAACAATTTTTCTTTCATTTCCCCGCTCGTTGGCCGCGGCGGCAGCGTCTAACGCGCAATTCATTTCCGTTTTGCTTCGCGCGAGCGGCTGAATGAAAATGAAAAATAAAAAATACCGAAATTCTAGTTTACCAAAATGTTGCTCATTACTTTTACGTCACCATTATCAGGCTTAAAAAAATAGTTTAACGAGACAACAAGAATAAGTCAACCGTTACAACAGGAGAATCGAGGAGACGCGAGAGAGAATTGGCCGCGAATTTCGCGTGACGGCGACGGACAAACACAAGGGAAACACCGGCGAAGCGACTATTACGAGGAAGCCTCAAGCGCGAGTGCGACAAAGAACAAAAAAACAAAACCAAATAAAATAAAACTAAAACCAAAAAAAAAAAAACCAAAAAAAAAACGTCCGCCCGCCCGGGATGATTTTTCTTTCATTTTCGTGTTTGCCGGCCACGGAGGCCGAGCGTCTATCACACACGCGGCTTTCGTTTCCTTTTTTTTCTCTCTCTCTCCCGCTCGCCGTGTTATGCACCAACGGGCCCGCTGGAGGGGTCCGGGAGGAACGGGGGGGGGGGGGGGGGGGGGGTCGAAGGCGTAAAAGCGCAAACCCCGGGGGTTTTGAATATGCATGCGCGACAGTTTCCTTTTTCGGCGAGAGGAGAAGCGCTCCGATGATGGTGGCGGTGGCAGCGGCGGTGGTAACGGCGGTGCGACGGTGACGGCGGTGACCGGCCTGGCGGGCTCTTCACGCGCGAAGCCACCGGCTTCTCCTGCCCAGGGCTGCTTGTAACGTCCAGTGGTACATTCGCCGGGCTAACCCTACGAGCCCTCGGCGCCACTCGCGCTCTGCGGTAGAGCTCGAGCTGCTGCCGCTGCTGCTGCTACTGCTATTGCTGCTATACTGCTACTGCTGCTACTGCTGCTGCCGCTGCTGCCGCTGCTGCTGCTGCCGCTGCTGCCGCTGCTGCCGCTGCTGCTGTTGCCGCTGCTGCTGCTGTTGCTGCTGCTGCTGCTGCCGCTGCTGCCGCTGCTGCCGCTGCTGCCGCTGCTGCCGCTGCTGCTGCTGCCGCTGCTGCTGCCGCTGCTGCCGCTGCTGCTGTTGCCGCTGCTGCCGCTGCTGCTGCTGTTGCTGCTGCCGCTGCTGCTGCTGCTGCTGCTGCCGCTGCTGCTGCTGCTGCTGCCGCTGCTGCTGCTGCTGCTGCCGCTGCTGCTGCTGCTGCTGCTGCTGCTGCCGCTGCTGCTGCTGCCGCTGCTGCTGCTGCTGCTGCTGCTGCTGCCGCTGCTGCTGCCGCTGCCGGCGGAATTAACCCGGCACTCCCGAGCCCGACGCGCTCAGTCTACCTTTGATGTTGGCCGACTGCCGCGTTACTCTCTTTCCGTCCCTTCGCCATGCTCCACTCTCTCCTTCCCTCTCACTCGCTCCAACTCTCTCTCGCTTTCTGTTCAACACACAGCGCATCCACCGACTCCACAGCGACCCCCCCCTCCCCCCTCATCCGCCCCCTTGGCCAAGGGTGGCCAGGCGGAGAGGACCCTCCCCCCCTGGCCGCACCTCACGCCGCGCTCCTCTCGACGCCGGACGTGTGCTCCGGTCTGTACCGAACCTCTGTCTCGTCGTCGTCGGTTGACGTCGCTCTCTCGTCCTCACCTCGTCCTCCTCTCGTCCACCGCGTCCTCACCTCGTCCACCCTGGCGCACACGTGTCCCGGGCACGAACATCGAGCATACGGCTGCGGACATATCCTTTAATATAAACCGCGTGTATTAGTATTCTCGTCCTATTCACAGATACGCGACACGTGACTGCTGTGATATTGCACATTAGTTATACCCCGGGAATAGGGCGATTCAGTTCGCGCTCCGCTGGGTGCCGCCGCTGCTTGCTGCTTTTGCTGCAGCCGTAAACGCGCACATTTTTGGAATATAAATGGCATCTGTTGCAGCGCGTTCGCGTCGACGCTGATTTTTCTTGGCGTCGCGGAGCGAGAACCGAGCGCGGCGGTTTCGGTTTGTTGTGACACATTTTTCTTTGATTTTTATTTTACGCCGTTGGTGGACGTGGAATAAATAAATAAATAATACACAGTATTTGTATTATGAGGACTTATTGTCATTTTGAGAATATGAATGGCATCTGTTTTTGTAATTGTGTTTATGTCACCGCTATTGATGATGTTTCCTTGGACCTGGAGCGAAGACCGAGCGACGGCTTCGTTATCGTGACGATTTTTTCTTCGATTTTTCGACGAGGTAGATGAGGAATAGGGATACAGCGAATTATTATCGGGATTCGGGGTAATTTAGGTTTGCTGCAATTTGCATGGACGGGATGATGTATGCAAGATGGAATATGCGGAGTATCGCGAGTTACGCACTGCAGGGATTCGGTTACTCGTCCGGCGTTATTAAGTTCTCCCGGCTTTGCCGCGCATTTTTCGTTGCGGTAATCGTAAAAAAACATCGTTAACTCTCCGCGGGGCAAAAATACATTTACGCGCGTTGCGCATTTTGCATCGTGTTTTATGGCCGCGCGCGCTTTCGGCAAACAGCCGGTTGATGACATTTGTATAATATTTGCGGCGTCGCTAAATATTTATTCCACGCAGAGGCAAATATCCTGCATTTTCGAAAAGGTATATTTTAACATGCGAAAATTTTGCACCGGTCGCTAACAACGTATTTCTTCACGGTCAACGTTTTTACTGCGAAGAAATATTTTATCCTCCCGTAATAAGTTAATGAGTGAGTGAGTGAGTTCTTTCAGAATCACCTTAAAAATCAATTGAATCGAAGGAGCATCGACGATTGCGATTGAACATGTCGCATTTCGAGGTTTTCGATCGATCGATCTGGTACAATTTTCGGAACATTTCTCATAGTCGATGAGCACAGACGAGTGGCTCGAGGAACGTGCGTTTGACTCCTACACTGTTAAAAATCTACGGTGTCAAACGCTGCTGAGGTGGACTTTTTCCTGGTGTTACTTATTACAGTGTTAATATTAACACTTTTTACGGTGTTAAATTAACACCAGCCGTTTCGTTAAATTTTCCCTGTGTTACCGACGAAGCATTATAACACTTTTTGCTTTAAAGGCATGAATGCAGGTATCATGTGTGATTTTTTATTATCTCGTGAATAAATTAGTCGCTTTTCTCAGTTTTTATCGAAAAATTGAAGAAAAATATCGATTTTTTCATTACAGATTTCTCTACCGGGTAATTAATCTGTAATTTTTTTTTTTCGAAAATCAAAGTTCTGACTAATTCATTAACGAGATTCACATTACTGGCGTCTGTATTTCAAATTTCGCTTCGATCCGTTGATAATTCGCGAAAAACGGGACTTCTGACTTTTTGAGGTGAAAGTCGGTATTTCAGACTCAGTTAACACCGCTCATTATCACCGCGATTGGTGTGGACCTATATAGACACCGACTTGGTGTTGTTTTTAACACCGGATTTTTAACAGTGTAAAGCGGCAGAGTGTCGAACACTCGATCGCCGTTATTCCGAATTACCGCAACTACCGGAATTTGCGTCACTGGCGACGAAGAAATTATGGTATTTTACGAATTGGCACCAGCTTCGACGGCGACGGCGTCGGCGGCCGAAGTGGAAACGGCCGCGGTGGAACGACCGTATTACCAGGCGGACGACCGAGTGTTACAAGACTCCGGTAACAGCCGCTGCTGCTGCCGCCGCCGCCGCCGCCGCCGCTGCCGGAGGATTTTGCTCTGTAACTCGCGAGCCGCTCGAGCGATAAACGTCTTGGCTCGGATACTTCGTAATCCGGGCGAGCGACTAAAGTGCCTGTTGTATGTAGATCGTCGCGCTGGAAACTTCGAAGATTTGGCAATTCGCGCGCGCTCCGGCTCTGCCATAGACGAGCGATTATTGCACGCGAATGAGGGATGCGACTTTTATGTGGCTTATTACGGAATCCGTGACACACATTTTGTCGGGAATTTTATCGAGTACGCGAACGTTTGCTTCGCCGGTGCAGTTTTTATTGCAGAGATTTTGATTATTTTTACTGCGTCGGCTTGCGGGTTTGGCAAATATTTGTTTTTACAGGACAGAGATTTACTGCGATTTCACTGTGGTGACCTACAAATGATAGAAAAAATACAGAGAAAAATTCTATCAAAATTTATTAGCATATATACGATGACATTAACAGAAAAATAAAAATAAAAATAATGATAATAATAATATCGCGTATAATGAGAATATTTTATTATAGCACCGAGTGCGGTGCATTTTTCAAGACGCTATTAATGCTCGGTGCACCGCGTGTCAGCGCGCAGCTCGCCTTACGTCATTTAAAGTTCCGGAATTCTTAGGGGTTCGCGCGTCGAGCATCCTTGAATCATGGAAAACCCGTGGCTCGTATCCTCCCGGCCCCGAAGTGCGCGCAGAACGCAGAACGAGTGAACCCTCTCCGCTGTGCGCGTCGCGGCGTCACGAATTTTTCAAAAACTTTTAACGAAGAGACGCTAGATTATTCAAGAATAGAGTCGGGAAACGTGAAGCGCGTCGCGAGCACGTCCAAAGATAATGAGAAGTCGCCGAGCGCGCGCGACTGCTGAATCTTTGACGGGGCAAATTTGTTCGCCGCGCGACGCTCGCTCCGATATTCCGGCGTTGCGTCGTGGGAAAATGAAAAATGCGAATATGACTGCGCTGTGTTTGTGAAATACTAAACTTAAGAACATCAAAAAATTGCTTCTTTATTCAATGGGAAATCGAGGATGCTACAAGGAATACTAAATGAAAGGCGTGAGAAATAACGTGACAAAGCAAATTGTTGATCCAGGTACGTCAAACGCCGACGCACGTATCGCTCGATGATCGACAAACCTCGTTCGCCTCGGGCTCCAGGCTCATAATTGTACAGTGAAGTCCTCGATTTTCTCACAACTTCATTTTTTTTTATTTGTTCCCCCCACTTTGCTGTCACACTGTACCTGCCAATTAAAAGGAGGGAAAGAGTTGAACTCATTGTTAGCCACAGAAATGTCGACATTCAACATGTCAATATTTCGTCAGTTCAATCGTAAGATCGACCTATCGATTGATCGGAAATTTCAACATCGAACATATGTCCGAAAATGCAAGCTTCTCCCAATATGACATATTTAATTCTTTTTTTTTCCAGGATCCAAAAAAGTGGAAGAAAATCGAGACTCCACTGTACCAAACGTCACGCATATAGCAGCAGAAGCAGCAGCAGCAGCAGCAGCGTCCGTCGGAGAAGCGAAAGAATTTCCTCACCATTTTCCACCGTCGCGCGCTTTACATGCTAACGCGCGTCGGGTTCCTCCCCGAGACGACGTAGACAACGACGCGGAGGCGACCCGGGGTGGCACAACCGCCGCTGCATTCAATATCACGACTCTTTCTCGGCTGTTTACATATTATTTCAATTCCCATGTACCACCCCCTCCCTCCCCCGTCTACCGGTGTACACTGTGTGTCCCGCCGATTCCAGGCACCGCTGCTTCATTCCCGCGGCGCGATGAAGGCGCCCAGCTGTCTTTCCAAGGTCAGACTCAATCTTCAACCCGAACACCTACGGAACGTCCTACGTCGATGTCTTCGCGCGGATTGCGGAGCGGAGTGACTTAGGGTAGACGCACCGTTTGTGGCCACTGTACCATTAATGGCCACATGAAAAACGGATATATTAATTCAGCATACTATCAATCTAATCAAATTAACACATGACATTATTCTTCACGAACTGAAGCAAATTTTACATTGAACAATGCTGGGCTTGAAATACATAATTATTTAATAAATAATGTTTAAAGCGTTCAAAGCACTTTTGCACCATTTGTGGCCATCCCGAAATTTACGTGTAATAAGTACGGCCACAAATGGAACAAGTGGTGGCCACAAAGGGTCCTAAGATGGCCAAAAATGGTACTTCTACCCTATGTCAAATAAAATCTTTACAAGTAAAAGTGGTAGAATATGAACCAATTCCTATTGGATCGTTTTAAGTAGTAATTTTGATGGACCACATTCAACATTTTTGCTCTGCACTTGTTTCTTGTTTCTATGATTTTACTCTGCAGCATTAGTCCAGGGAAAAGTGATGAATGTGGATCAATCGATGCCTCATTAATTTGCTTACTAATAGTATTGATCCCTACGTCAATGATTCGATTTCCAATTGTATCGATTCATATATCTCATTGATTCGCATGCTAATCATTTCGGTCCGTATTCCCCACTTTGACCCTGGAAAAATTCCGCCAACGACACAAGTGCACACCGATCCAACACAATCACTGCGTCGTGGCGAAAATTGTACATTTATCGTAGGAAAATGAGAACCCCGTGTTCGTTGTTTACCGGAGCTTCGTATAATACTGTTTGCCGAGAAAATGCATGTAAACCAACGCACAATGAAACGGAGAACACGAAGAAATTGCTCGGATTCCTCTGCCTTCCGTGTTTACCTCGCAGCGAGGCTATTTTAATTCGCCCGGCGAAGATTCGCCCGCGCGTCTCACTGGCTTCATTTTTTCCACTCAGCCGGTGTCATTACCCGCGTTCTCCGCGAAGTCGGCGGTACTGGAATATTAATAAACAGGCGCGAGACGACGCAGAACACACGGCGCAAGTGCACGAACCGTCTCCCGCACACGCATCTTCCTCAATCTCGTCGACTCCCGTCGCTTCGGGCTTTTCCTCGTGGGAAATATGCAGGAATCGTGTCGTTTGTGCTTCAGGAATTCACGCGTCTCGGCTCGATCTGCCGCTCCTGGCAAAACTCTGCTCTTTCACCCGTTGATTTCGTTCGCCGCGCGTGTTTCACCGACAAAATATTGATACGGGGAAAATACGCATTTTTCATTTTCGCAGCTGTCATCGATTTCGACCTCCGCGTGTTCGCTCGACGCGAGGGCGGAAAAATATCAACGTTCGTAGCGTTCGTTGCGTTCGTAAAACGCTGATGCGTTGCATATTCGCGTCGTTCCGTAAACGGCCCACGTGTCAATGTGACCAATATTCGATAAGCGATGTCAATTATCATGATAACCATAAAAGGTTAGTGACATTTTGTTAGAATACTATATGAATGGTAAATGCGGTGACATTTTTACGATTTTGTTGGTTCGATAAGTCACCACTGATTATCTATAACAATTTGTAGATTTTCATCGGCCTGCGAATTTTTTTTCTTTCTTTCTTTCTTTGTTTTTCGAACACCAAATTGGGTTCACGCTTTTTTTTTCTTCAAAATATCGACTTTTAATCTATATCATCGTTCTTAAGTCGCATATTCTACCCCTGGAAACAATGGTTTCAAAGCTTTTTTAGTTGATTTTGAAAAAAAAAAATGTTGGTCGAACAGTTTGTCAGAAATCGTAGATCTGGCCACCGGGCCGAAAACCGCCCAAATCGGGGTCACGAAATTTATTTTTTCAAAATATCGACTTCTAACCTATACCATCGTTCTCAAGTCACATATTCTACCCCTGAAAACACTGGTTACAACCCTTTTTTAGTTGCTTTTGAAAAAAAAAATTTTGGTCGAACAGTTTATCAGAAATCGTAGATCTGGCCACCGGGCCGAAAACCGCCCAAATCGGGGTCACGAAATTTATTTTTTCAAAATATCGACTTCTAACCTATACCATCGTTCTCAAGTCGCATATTCTACCCCTGAAAACACTGGTTACATTCCTTTTTTAGTTGATTTAAAAAAAAAAAATTTTGGTCGAACAGTTTGTCAGAAATCGTAGATCTGGCCACCGGGCCGAAAACCGCCCAAATCGGGGTCACGAAATTTATTTTTTCAAAATATCGACTTTTAACCTATACCATCGTTCTCAAGTCGCATATTCTACCCCTGAAAACACTGGTTACAACCCTTTTTTAGTTGATTTTGAAAAAAAAAATTTTGGTCGAACAGTTTGTCAGAAATCGTAGATCTGGCCACCGGGCCGAAAACCGCCCAAATCGGGATCACGAAATTTATTTTTTTTTAATATCGACTTCTAACCTATACCATCGTTCTCAAGTCGCATATTCTACCCCTGAAAACACTGGTTACAACCCTTTTTTAGTTGATTTTGAAAAAAAAAAAAATGTTTGATCGAACAGTTTGTCAGAAATTGTAGATCTGGCCACCGGGCCGAAAACCGCCCAAATCGGGATCACAGTAGGTTAAACAGTGCTGCAGCGCTCATTACGACAAACTGTCAAATCTCGCGCTGTTAAACAAAAACTTTCGGTCGTCACGGCCCTCGACCAATCAGAAGCCGAGTTATACCAACAACAATGGTCACGTTGGCGCGAATTACGCACTTTTTAGTAGTAGACTAGGAAGCAAATACGCGCGCTTTCGCGCGCGACCGGAGATTAAACAACGCTGCAGCACTTATTACGACAAACTGTCAAATCTCGCGCTGTTAAACAAAAACTGTCGGTCATCATGGCCCTCGACCAATCGGAGGCCGAGTTATATCGACAACAATGGTTGCTCACGCACTTTTTAATAGCGGATCCAAGTGTCGCGAGTTTCGTCACCTTCCTGCTCAAACTCTGCAGCAGCCTCTGACAAATTCACCGGAGAAAACCGGAGCGTAATATGCCGCAAGGCGAACTGCCAATTAGTCATCGGCGCTTATCGGCCGTCCGAGCCGACGTCTCACTTCGTCAGCCGGTGTAGCGAGTGAACCAAGTGAACCAGTGACTTTTAGTCATCCACATCCATTTGTATCTGCAACAGCTGAAGTGTCTTGTACTATTTATAAACTAGCCAACTGGCACCGAGTGAAGCACAAATTCCAGTTCACTTCTTCGAAGTCGTCGGAATGAGAAAAAAAACAATAATAAAATAAAATAAAAACCGTAAATGTATGTTAATTCGAAAATCTGGAAATGGCTCGGCGGTCGATGGACGCGGCTGAGCGCCGCTTATTCACGTTTTACCGGCTCGCACGGCCGCGAAAGTTACTCGGTCAGTGAAGGATCTTGAACTTGCCTCGCGCGAATCGACGCTCGCGGCGCACGCGCGCCTCCGACGAGCCGCGTTGTCGATTATAAGGCGACACGACTCGCCGAGAACAACTGGAACTCCGAACTCGGAGCCGACCGTTCGACGCAAAGGAAAACGAACGCCCGACGACACGATACTGTTTCACTTTTTCCAGCTGGGCGTGTCGCGCTCTTCCTGTCGCGAACTAGTTTTTTTTTCTTCACTGGCCCGATCGTGCGACGATATCCCGCGAGGCCGGGGCGTCAACGTCGTCGCCGGAGACTCCGGAGAACACGGAGTGAAATCCGTATCGAACGCGTCTTCGGATGTCGCGACGTTTTTTGTCTTGGACTCGGACGTCGCGCGAACGTCATAGACTGCAACATTTATTTGTTATTTTATTATAGGGTAGAAGTACCATTTTTGGCCAGCTTAGGACCCTTTGTGGCCACCACTTGTTCCATTTGTGGCCATACTTATTACACGTAAATTTCGGGATGGCCACAAATGGTGCAAAAGTGTTTTGAACGCTTTAAACATTATTTATTAAATAATTATGTATTTCAAGCCCAGCATTGTTCAATGTAAAATTTGCTTCAGTTCGTGAAGAATACTGTCATGTATTAATTTGATTAGATTGATAGTATGATGAATTAATATATCCGTTTTTCATGTGGCCATTAATGGTACAGTGGCCACAAACGGTGCGTCTACCCTAGTTCGAAGCTATTATTATTATTCGATGTAGCATCCATTCTTATTGTATTCAAAATTAGTCGTATGCATTGTTTTTCGTGTGTTTATTATTGCCAAAATGATCACAATGGTTAGAAGGTAGTTTGTGTAATTTTGCAAAATATTTGAATTTGAATTTGAAAATAGATAAATCACTGTCATATTGTCGCTCCGGAATCTTCGATCCTGATGCACGTACATTATTCGTCCATTCTTCGCCGACGCGAATAACCCAGCATTGACGCGTCCCAGGGTAATGGAATACTAAAAAGAAATTTCTCCACCCACGACTGTAACCCGCGCAATTTTACATCCCGAATTCGAAAATTCGTTTCAGTCCGACATTTCGCGTCCGTCCGAATCTCGGGGAGAATCGCGCGCCGGAAACGCGAGAACGCGCGGGACACAACCGACTGAAATAACCGCGGCGAACAAAGCGCCGAAAATTGTGACACATCGCGAACACAATCGCCGGTCGAATTGCGAGAGAACAAGCCGTATGGATTATTGCAAAAATATTCAGATCACTCGAATGGATTATTGCGAAAATATTCAGAGACCCCGCGGGAACGTATGAACGACGATCGTCGAGTCAGCGCGGAATCGACGCTCATTCCGGATCGATCGCGCGTCCGTCGCACGAGGCGCGGACGGACGCGCGCGCTGCGCGTGACCGGTTTCGCTTGAAAGCGAAAACGTTTATCCGTTTTGCGTACACGGAGAAAACGGGGGTCGCGAAATTAATGATATTTACTATATTTTTTCAAATTATGCTATAAATATAGGAATAAGTACTGAACGGACGGCAATTATTACTATACAACATCGTAATAATGACAAGATAAAAATTTTCCTAAATTTCATTGTTCATAGCGTTATATGAATAGTAAATTATGTTTTGCTGGTTTTGGTTTTACTTAGAATAGAAAGAAAATTATGTCCGGACAATTCATAAATGTAGCTGTTGCGTTCCACGTTTAATATTATATAGTAAATTGTACATTTTCTATAAAAATTTAATCAATTTATACTATGCGTTTAACAGATTGTATCATTCACATGGTAAAATCTGTAAGTAGGAATTGCATATACTGTATATCGATATAGCGATTTTTTCATTATTTTCGAACTTGGACCGCAGTCCTATGTGGGATAGTAAAAAGCGCTATGTAGCGCAGCGGTCGGCCTGTTCACTATATAGGATGGATTTAAGTGTTACGCAGCATAGTAATTTTTCTTGAATGCCCTAGTATATATAACCGCAATCACATAGCGAATACCACGATGTCCTTCGCAACTCTTATGTGAGATTCAGATATCGTAAATCGTCAAGTAGTCGGTAGCACAGTCGGTAGCGTAAGCGGTTAGGAAGTTAGGTTTAGGTAGGGTCGTAGGTTCAAATCCCGGGTTAGGCAGGAAAATTTTCTTCCGTAGAAACGAGTACCCATGCATCGAGAGGTAATTCTCGAGTCGGGAAATATTTTTTTTCTAATTATTTTCAATGTTTCATTAACATTTAAACCGTCAAAAAATCTGTGACGTTTGCGCACACTCGTAAAAAGGTGGAAGTTTTCGGTAAGTGGTTTAGTAAAAAATCAAAGTATAGAATAGGAATTTTTACTATGCTACATACGAACCACTCCGGAATTGAGCATTGCAAATATAACGAGAAATCAAAGTATAGAATAGGAATTTTTACTATGCTACATACGAACCCTCCGGAATTGAGCATTGCAAATATTACGGGAAATTCAAACAGGTTCTAAATTACTATGCTATTATAGCACTGAGAACCTAAATTTCTGGTACTGAGTACTACAATCCGAGACCCTCGTTTTCTCCGTGTATGTGTGTATAAGCGACCGCAGATCGCCGCTGATTCTCCGGCCGCGAGAGAAGCGTCGGAGCCGCGGCGACGACGTCAGCGACTCGTCGCGCCGATCCGATCGTTCTGCCGATCTCGCGCGCGTTGCTCGTCGCATACGGACAATATCGTTCGTCCATTCGCGCGCGACAATGGTTTCCGCGCCGGCGCGCTTTCGCTAACGATCGTTAAAATTCTCGGGCAAGTTGCCCCCCCCCCACCCCCCCCCCCCCTCTCCCACGCGGTCCTCGTTAACGGGAACTCGCAACATGCGACGCAATGTTGCGAGATCTCCCTTTTACTCCCTCGGGAGGAGGGTGTGGATGAATCGACACGCGCGTGTTCAGCCGATTGGAGAAATTCGCGTCACACGGGCCTCCGAGAATTAACGATCCCGTGACCGTAAAATCGAGCGCTAAAAGCTTCGAACGATAATCTCAATTTCGATTGTTCTCGGATAATTTCGGGAAAACATACGAAGCTTCCCGCTCGGGACGCGCGGATGTCACGAGGAAAATTTCGTTTCGGGAACCAGCTCGATCGGTATAAATTCGAATCGCGAGGTTTGCGAGAGAAACGCTCAACGATTGCGGACACGATCGATCGACGATGATAATCGTAACGACGATAAGCTAACTGATTGGTATTCGAGCTCATTGATGGGCTTTTTAGTAGCCTGATTCGTGAGGAGAGACTTGGTCTCATTATACTAGAGGAGACATTTCTTTATTTATTTATTTAGTCAGCGCTTTGTGAAAATATGATAGATTTCAATTAAATTCAAGAAGCTACGTCCTACAAAAATGTTTTCCAACAAAGTTATACGACATTTTCCGAATCAATCATTTTGAGGAATCCTCTATTAAAAAGTGCATGAGAAACCATTGTTGTCAATATAACTCGGCATCTGATTGGTCGTGGACCGTCAAGATCGACCGTTCGTTGTTTGTCGTAATGAGCGCTGCTGCACTGTTTAACCTACGGTGACCCCGATTTGGGCGGCTTTTGGCCCAGCGGCCAGATCTACGATTTCTGACAAACTGTTCGACCAAACTTTTTTTTTTTTTTTTAATTCAACTAAAAAAGGTTTGAAACTATTGCTTTGAGGGGTAGAATATGCGACTTGAGAACGATGGTATAGGTTAAAAGTCGATATTTAAAAAAAAAAAAAGAAAAAAAAAAAATTGTGACCCCGATATGGGCGGTTTTTAGCCCGGCGGTCAGATCTAGGATTTCTGACAAGCAAAACGACAAATTCCTTTTTTTTTAAATCAGCTAAACAAGGGTTTTTAGTTGCGATTTACCCTTTTAAAGCTTTATAAGAGCGCAGCAGCGCAAAGGTACCTCGGGCACGCGCGCCAGCGCGTGCGTGATTAGCCTAATACTAAAAAAAAAAAACCTTCAAAATCGAGCCCGAAAAAACTTCGCGTTCATCAATTCCCCCCCCCCCCCCCCCCCCCCCCTTCCGAGTTGGAAAACTGGAAAACCCAACAACCGACCCAACGCCGGATGTGCATGTCCGGATCTCCAAGGTTATTGGCCAAATCTGTCGGAAACCAGGAAGTGGCCCGTCCCACCCGCCGCCGGTTAAACCAACTTTTCGAACGCCCGGAGCGTTTAATGACGGACGAACAATCAATCGACCGGCCGAAGTTAAATGATTATAACCATTATAACGTACACGCGCTACGTGCACCGCGCAACGATTGATGAGGCGATAAATTCGCTTTTTATCGCCACCGCCGCCGCTGGCCAGTTTCACGCGTGGAGGGGGATTTCTTCGCCGGGAAATTGCCGTGTAAGCGCGCGCACGACGCCGTAAACGACGCGCGCGAAGCGGCAATTAGTGAAATGAGGCAAAGGAGCGCGAAAAAAACGAGAACACGAGGGAGAGAAAAAAAAATGACAACGACGAGTTCAGCGATCGAGTTAACGTGACTGCAGGCACCTTCGGTGTAGTCCCCGCTCATTAGGCGTGAAAGTACCCAGAACCGCTCGGGTCTGGCCGGACGCTTTGGGCTCGTTGCTCCTCTCGGCTGTGCAGCTACTGACCGTTATCCCTGGGAGGAATGTCGTCGCGGTCGCCCGCGATCTTGACCTTATACACGTTATCGAACAGGCAAAGGAAAAATCGTTTCGCGCCCGTATAAGATTTTTTCTTCGCCTGTCTCGTCGCTTCGTTACACGCTTCAGAGACCAGAATAGAATTTATACGGATCGGGTAATCGGTCGTCGAGTGGTGAAATAAAAAAAATACTATATACTATTCGAAGTAGAAGATCGCGGTCGCCCGCGATCTTGAACTTATACACGTTATCGAACAGGCAAAGGAAAAATCGTTTCACGCCCGTATAGGATTTTTTCTTCGCCTGTCTCGTCGCTTCGTTACACGCTTCAGAGACCAGAATAGAATTTATAACGGATCGGGTAATCGGTCGTCAAGTGGTGAAATAAAAAAAATGCTATATACTATTCGAAGTAGAAGATCGCGGTCGCCCGCGATCTTGACCTTATACACGTTATCGAACAGGCAAAGAAAAAATCGTTTCGCGCCCGTATAGGATTTTTTCTTCGCCTGTCTCGTCGCTTCGTTACACGCTTCAGAGACCAGAATAGAATTTATACGGATCGGGTAATCGGTCGTCAAGTGGTGAAATAAAAAAAATGCTATATACTATTCGAAGTAGAAGATCGCGGTCGCCCGCGATCTTGAACTTATACACGTTATCGAACAGGCAAAGAAAAAATCGTTTCACGCCCGTATAGGATTTTTTCTTCGCCTGTCTCGTCGCTTCGTTACACGCTTCAGAGACCAGAATAGAATTTATACGGATCGGGTAATCGGTCGTCAAGTGGTGAAATAAAAAAAATGCTATATACTATTCGAAGTAGAAGATCGCGTTCGCCCGCGATCTTGACCTTATACACGTTATCGAACAGGCAAAGAAAAAATCGTTTCACGCCCGTATAGGATTTTTTCTTCGCCTGTCTCGTCGCTTCGTTACACGCTTCAGAGACCAGAATAGAATTTATACGGATCGGGTAATCGGTCGTCGAGTGGTGAAATAAAAAAAATACTATATACCATTCGAAGTAGAAGATCGCGGTCGCCCGCGATCTTGAACTTATACACGTTATCGAACAGGCAAAGGAAAAATCGTTTCGCGCCCGTATAAGATTTTTTCTTCGCCTGTCTCGTCGCTTCGTTACACGCTTCAGAGACCAGAATAGAATTTATACGGATCGGGTAATCGGTCGTCAAGTGGTGAAATAAAAAAAATGCTATATACTATTCGAAGTAGAAGATCGCGGTCGCCCGCGATCTTGAACTTATACACGTTATCGAACAGGCAAAGAAAAAATCGTTTCACGCCCGTATAAGATTTTTTCTTCGCCTGTCTCGTCGCTTCGTTACACGCTTCAGAGACCAGAATAGAATTTATACGGATTGGGTAATCGGTCGTCAAGTGGTGAAATAAAAAAAATGCTATATACTATTCGAAGTAGAAGATCGCGGTCGCCCGCGATCTTGACCTTATACACGTTATCGAACAGGCAAAGAAAAAATCGTTTCACGCCCGTATAGGATTTTTTCTTCGCCTGTCTCGTCGCTTCGTTACACGCTTCAGAGACCAGAATAGAATTTATACGGATCGGGTAATCGGTCGTCAAGTGGTGAAATAAAAAAAATGCTATATACTATTCGAAGTAGAAGATCGCGTTCGCCCGCGATCTTGACCTTATACACGTTATCGAACAAGCAAAGAAAAAATCGTTTCACGCCCGTATAGGATTTTTTCTTCGCCTGTCTCGTCGCTTCGTTACACGCTTCAGAGACCAGAATAGAATTTATACGGATCGGGTAATCGGTCGTCAAGTGGTGAAATAAAAAAAATGCTATATACTATCCGAAGCAGAAGATTGAGAGCGTTGTGATACATTTTTCGAGCGACATTTTTCCGCGAGCGTTCTCGCAATTTCGCGAAACACAACCCCGAGAGGACGACGATAAAAAGGGACTGCGCCAAAGGGCGGATTCCGCGCCCTTTTTACGCGCGACTCTCGGCCCGAGTCGACCACGCGCGAGGGACCGGTTACACCGACAAAAGCCTCGCGGCGGTGAAAATAATTCGGACGCTCGGGAAATGTTTTTGCGGCGACGACTCAAAGCACCGTCTCGTATTGTCATTATTCACGGACAATTGCGACGGTGTTCTATGGACTAATTAGTTTAACATTATTTTTTATTTATTTTTATTTCAGCATTTTGGCGACTTTTGCATATTTTTCTCCTTGAATTTTTCATTTTTCGGGCAAACAACGATGCTTTTCGAAATCAGCGGAATCTATGTCATCGGATAGGGTTTTCAAAAGTGTTTCGCAAAAAACGCAAGTGCAGCGAGGACTGACCTGTCTCAATATAAACTGCGTTGCGTCTGCGAATCTCTCTATAAAAACACGTTAACATGTCCCGAAAATCTCCCGATGCGGCGAGTCCGCTTTTCGCTTCTGTCGTCCCCGCAGCCGCATTTCCGTCTCGTTCTGCGCGCATCGCACAGTGCTCCGCGAGAGCGATGTTTAATCCTCGGACCTTCTCCGAGCGTTTGTTTCCTCTCGACGCTCGCGTCTCATGTTCTCGTTCTCAACCGTCCAACAGTTCCCGCTCCCGGAATCCTCTCCGGCAAAAGTGCCCGGCCTATTAAGGGGGTTTTCGCGTCGCGCGGCGGCGGCGCGTCTCGAGGTTTATTGTGTTTGCCAAGAACAGACACCTTTTATTTAATTCCTCGCGCGGTGCGCGTTCCGGGCGCCTCGGAGAAGGCTTAAGCCCCCCCCCCCCCCCCCTCACCCCACTCTCCCGGGTCGTCCTGGTTACCCGCGACGTCGCGAAATTCAGACGAGCGGAGGGAGCCGCGAGTCGTCGTCGTCGACCGAAAGAGACGACTCCTCGGATAGCCCGGGAACGCGGCGGACGGGACGCGCCCGGCCGGAGATAAGACTCGAAATAATTTCCCCGCAATAACAGCAATTTATAGTTACCACTTTCGCGTTACGCGGGAACTCCGGGAAATTCAACGGGGCGAAGCTTCGCCCCGTTAGATTGAACCTCACCCCCCGTTTCCCACACCCTCCCCTGCACCACCAGGTCTCCCGTGTATCCCGCTAATTCTTCGAAACAATATTTAAGGGACGCTCCCGACCGGCCTTGAACCATCAACCGAGAGCGCAATTCTCGAAGTTAATTGCTCGCGGTTGTTAAACTTTCCGGATCGCGCGACCTCGCGCAATTATTTCGAGATGATCCCCGCGCGATGCGTAACCCGGGGCCGCGTCGAGCCGCGAGATGGGTTATACGTCGTATTTATACGGACGACGGCGGATGATATTGTAAAAAAAAAAGAAACGATTGTCGTAAAGCGGAAGAGCCTCGCGAATGAGTAGCAGAGCCGAAGGAGTGATAGAGAGAAAGAGAGGGAGATTATTTATTTTACTGTGGCAAAGGCTCCTAAAAACGCGAATATAATGAGAGTGCACGCGGAATGTTGGTCGAATAAAAAAAATAACGATATAGATTCAGTAAGGACGAAAAAAAATGTATGAGATTAGTAAATCAAGCTTAAAGCCCGAAGGAATAAACGGATTACGAAATACACGCACGAAGCAGAAAAGCTTTAAAATTACTTCGTTAAATAAATTGCATTAAAAATTAGATTCACAATACAGGAAAGCAATACGAATGGACTTCAAAATAATAAAAAATATAAATATAAAGACCATTTTGTAATAATAACATCACCGAAGCTTGAAAAAAAAAATCCACCCTATAAAACTATTTTTTCATTACATCGAAGTTTTAAATACAATACACACCGAGAGAAAAAGTTTCCTTGATTCAAAGAAATAGGTGGATTGAATTTTTTTCTTTGATTTCAACGAAATATTTACTTGTTTTCAAGGAAATATTGTCATTGAATTCCAAAGAGATCATTTCATTGCCTTTAAAGAAACATTTCCTTGAGGAGTGTAATCGAAGAGACGTTTTCATTGATTCAAGGAAACGGTGTCTTTGATTTAAAGAGACGATTTATTTGATGGCATCAGGTCCGCCACTTTAAGGAAAAAAATTCCTTAAAACAATGAACTCTGTTTCATTGCATTTCTGATCATTCAAAGAAAACATAATATTAAATCAAGTATATTATTTCCTTGATTTTAAAGAAATGTTTCTTAGGTTTGGATTTCAAAGAAATTTCTTTGAATCAAGGAAACTTTTTATCTCGGTGCAGGAAAGCAATACGAATGGACTTCAAAATAATAAATAATATAAATATAAAGACCATTCTGTAATAATAAGATCAACGAAGCTTGAAAAAAAAAAAAATCCACCCTATAAACCTATTTTTTCATTACATCGAAGTTTTAAACGAATACGCGCAGTTTTAGGACGAAGAGGAAAGCGAGCCGAAAAGGGCGGGAAAGGCGACGTGAACTCAAGCGAAGGCGAAGCGTCGGTTCGTCGTCGGTGCAGCCTGACGCAGCCGCAGCGTCGTGACGACGCGGACAACGGGGAAAGAGCGTTCGTTCGGGCTTTTACGGCGTCGCTATCATAGCGCTACGGCCACGTCTACCTGCGGGTGGTGGTCGTCGTCGCCGCGCGTGGCCCGTACGACTTGATGGGCTCCCGGCTGGCTGGCCCGTCTGTGGTCGTTTCGCGCCGGTGACGCGCGCTTCGGCCACATCGCACGTACGATACACACGACGCGAGAGCGGCAGACTCGCTCGGATTTCTCGTTGCCCCGGCAGAAGCTCAGCCGATTCTGCAACGACCATATTTCACCCCTGATAAGAGTCCCCGCGCTCGTGCCCTAAAAGGCAAACATCAGAAGTTTACCCGGCGGACGTAACCAGAGACCCTCGCGTCATCTCCATCTGTCTCCCTTCTTCTTCTTCTCGCTCTCCGTCTCTCTCGCTCTTACACTGTTAAAAATCTACGGTGTCAATCGCTGCTGGTGTGGACTTTTTTCTGGTGTTACTTATTATAGTGTTAATATTAACACTTTTTACGGTGTTAAATTAACACCAGCCGTTTCGTTAAATTTTTCCTATGTTACCGACGAAACATTATAATACTTTTTGCTTTAAAGGCTGCAGGTATCATGTGTGATCATGCTTAATGGATGCAGGTATCATGTGTGATTTTTTATTATCTCGTGAATAAATTAGTCGCTTTTTTCAGTTTTTATCGAAAAATTGATGAAAAATTGATGAAAAAATTGACTTTTTCATTACAGATTCCTCTACCGGGTAATTGATCTGTAATTTTTTTTTCGAAAATCAAAGTTCTGACTAATTCATTAACGAGATTCACATTACTGGCGTCTGTATTTCAATTTTCGCTTCGATCCGTTGATAATTCGCGAAAAACGGAACTTCTGACTTTTTGAGGTGAAAGTCGGGATTTCAGACTCATTTAACACCGCTCATTATCACCGCGATTGGTGTGGACCTATATAGACACCGACTTGGTGTTGTTTTTAACACCGGATTTTTAACAGTGTAGCGTCGCCGTTCGCCTCGCGACGCTTCCTGCTGGCCGTTCGGCTTGGAAGCTTCGTCGTCAACCCCCCAACGACTGAAGAGCGTGATACCACATTCGGTTGCTTTCTGAACTCGGCTCGTCGTATACACAACCTGTGTACTCGAACACAGCGCATGACGATGGCTATCGCCGGTTAATTTTGGCCGTGTGTTCTCAGTGAGCCCGGGGGACAGGGTTTTGGTTATTTATCTAGTCGAATAAAAAGAATCTATAAAATCTTCTTCATGCTGCTATTACACGCTCGCATGGTGTGTCCGGAAACCCGTGTCTGGTGTTTTGGGGGAGGTGGGTGGAACGAACTATCCGAAAATCCAATTAAACCCCGTCAAATGAGTCCCTCGAATTAACCACCATCCGTGCAGCGTCGACCACGCAAATTTGCATGTATTTTGACATTTAAATGGATTCGACCGCACTCGCGAGAACGCAGAGAGGGAGGAAGAGAGAGAGAGAGAGAGAGAGAGAAAAACAGAACGGGGCTGTAGTTATGAGCCCTTTTCCGGAAAGGGTTTGAGGACTCCGGTAAACCCTGCACTGATAAAAATCCGGTGTTAAAAACAACACCGAGTCGGTATCTATATAGGTCCACACCAATCGCGGTGATAATGAGCGGTGTTAACTGAGTCTGAAATACCGACTTTCACCTCAAAAAGTCAGAAGTCCCATTTTTCGCGAATTATCAACAGATCGAAGCGAAAATTGAAATACAGACGCCAGTAATGTGAATCTCGTTAATGAATTAGTCAGAACTTTGATATTCGAAAAAATAAATTACAGATCAATTACCCGGTAGAGAAATCTGTAATGAAAAAATCGATTTTTTTCTTCAATTTTTCGATAAAAACTGAGAAAAGCGACTAATTTATTCACGAGATAATAAAAAATCACACATGATACCTGCATTCATGCCTTTAAAGCAAAAAGTCTTATAATGCTTCGTCGGTAACACAGGGAAAATTTAACGAAACGGCTAGTGTTAATTTAACACCGTAAACAGTGTTAATATTAAAACTGTAATAAGTAACACCAGGAAAAAGTCCACACCAGCAGCGTTTGACACCGTAGATTTTTAACAGTGTGCTGAAATCAGACATCAGGGAAGAAG
>OZ035870.1:5025873-5185636 GCA_964034905.1 Itoplectis maculator
TAAACCCCGTCAAATGAGTCCCTCGAATTAACCACCATCCGTGCAGCGTCGACCACGCAAATTTGCATGTATTTTGACATTTAAATGGATTCGACCGCACTCGCGAGAACGCAGAGCGGGAGGAAAGAGAGAGAGAGAGAAAAACAGAACGGGGCTGTAGTTATGAGCCCTTTTCCGGAAAGGGTTTGAGGACTCCGGTAAACCCTGCGAAATCAGACGTCAGGGAAGAAGCAGGGGAAAGTTTGTCCTGTACGATAGTCCTGAACGTGTAGCTGCGACGTTTTTTGTCATTTTCTCTCATGGAACGAAAGTGAATTGAACCTTTCTTTCAATAGCACACAAAAGTGGCCACATTCGTCCCGCAAAAAACTGTCGAGGTGCTTTTCCGCACTAGTGCGACAAAGTCCGCACTAGTGCGGGAAAGCACCTCGACAGCCCGCAGTACCGGCGAACCGGTCGACGAGTCATCGCGCCGATCGGTAAGTCACGCGGAACGAAGAAAACTGCATTAATAATAACTCAATCGGGTGAAACGAGTATTCTAGGCAGGTGCGCGCTCCTTCGACGGATCTCGGAACTCGTCCACTGCCAGCAAGAAAAGCGGAGCGCAGTCGCGGTGGTGGCTACAAAGTCGTCGTCCAACTAAGTACAGAACCAGCGACCCGCGGTACAGGAATTGATGTATGCACGGCGCGTGCGTCGCGGACTCTGTACCCGAGAATTTGTTCCGGCGAACTAGCGGGGTTGACGTGTAATCGGCCGCGTAATTGCGTACGATTTCCGTCCTCTGCCTGCGCAACGTTTGCGCGGATTTGGCGACGCGAATTCGGGGACGATGATAATATTTCCAGCCGGTCGAGCGAAGGAATAGGAACGCGCGACGAACCCGCGACACACGCGTCGAGAGTTTATTTGGAAATACGATCAACGTCAACGCCACCGCAGTCGCGTCAACGTCGATGTTCGCTTCAACAGGCCGCACGCCTGTGGGTTGACCGGTGCCTCGTCGTCGCCCTGTTGGTTCTCCGATGACGTCACTGTAATCACGAGATTGAAATTTGTCGGAGTTTTGGCGAAAATTGTTTATTTACAAACGTTGTCAGGAATAAAAACTTTGTTAACGTTGTGTTAAATAAAAAAACTCAGTTTGGAATTTCGCACAGATTTACATTCTGTTTTTTAGTTTCACAGTCCGAAAAACAAATTTTTATTTTTCAAACGTTTTCGTTATTCGAATGAAATATTTTATTTATTATTGTCAGAGATAAAAAAAAGGTTGGAATAAAAGTGATGATATTGGAAAATCCAATATTGTCAAATTGGTCCAATCGAGAGCAAAACCGAGTTCGTTGCTTTCCGATGAAACCGACAGTCCGTGATTTTTGCAAAAAACCTTTTTCACTGCGTGAAACAGGGACACGCATAAACATCCGGCGTTGACGGTGCAACGGAAACTGGTCCAGGCTGCCACTGCCCTGGCGGAATAGGAGAAAGGCCTCTCGTCGTGCTGCCGCCTTGGCTCATCTTGGCCGACTGGTTCGGCCTCTCCTCCGGCTGAGCTCGTCTCGTCGAAAGCGAATGTGCATCAGAATAAGACGAAAGTATCTCCTGTACACAGGGAGGTAGCTCGAAAAAAAAAAAAATCGAAACACAGACCGAAAGAAATCGAGAGTGCTGACGACAAAACATGTAGCGTCCGTCGATCGAGAGTCGTGGAAGTCGTGGCGCCTATATAAGCATGTGCCGGCCGTTCGATCGGCGACAGATAGTGTTGAGTGACTCGCGAGAACGGAGCGTGGATAAGAGAGCGCGCATTCGTATAGTCGGAAAATCGTCGAAGCACCGTACAAATGAGGAGTCTGGTGAGTTTAGAATTGAAACGACCGTGAAGCGAGAAGAGTGGATAACGAGAGTTTAGGAAATAAGTTGTGTCATGATCGTGGAGTAACATTTTTTATGTCGCTCCGTGCGTAAAACGCATTTTCCGACGTATACCGCATTTTCCGACGTCGTGAAATAAAATTTCGTACGATACGCGTGCGAAAAACCTTTTTCGGACTCGTGTGATTACAGCACTCGCCTTCGGCTCGCGCTGCAAACTCACACTCGTCAGAAAAAGTTTTTTCGCACTTGTATCGTAATGTACTAATTTTTGTTTGTTTGTTCTTATGTAAATAATTGTTCAATCCCAGATAATACTGGTCGCGTCGACTACGGTCATCAGCGGCCTCGCGGACGCCACCCCCGGATTTTCCGTTGACTTCCGGTCCTTCGGTGGTTCGCCGGTCTTTCCGGAGCAACGTTTGCCCGATCGAGGTCAGACAAGGTCGTTCCGAGAGTCGTCCGGGCCGCCTGCGTCGCCGCAGCAGCAGCTGCAGGCGTTTCGCGACGAGCCCTTCAGGGAGTTTCGTCCGTCGTCATTCGGAGGTCGCGAGGAGACGCGGATATTCCACGAGGAGACCCGCGGTGGCTTCCCCGGCGACACGAGAGTCTTCAAGGACGACAATCGAGACCCCTTCAAGGACGAGTTGAGGAACTTCGCGGACGACGCGAGGCCGTTCAGGGACGAGACGAGGATATTCAAGGATGAGATTCGCGGCTTCAGGGATGACACCAGGACGTTCAGGGATGAGCGACCTTTTGCTGCAGAGACGCGACCGTTTCGCGACGGACCGAGACACTTCAGGGACGAGAGGCCGTTCCGCGACGAGAGAAAACCGTTTCGCGAGGAGATCAGGCCGTACCGCGACGACTTCAGGTCCTTCAGGGACGAGGCGAGACCTATGAGGGAGGAGTTCCGAAATTTCGACGGTCCGGGCAGTTTCCGGGGCGAGATGAGACCGTTCAAGAACGAACCTTCGCACTTCGGGGACAACAGGCCGTACTCCGAGGACTCGGGTCCGTTGAAGGGCAACAGACCGTTCAAGGACGAATCGGGACCGTTCAGGAATGAGCTCAGACCGTTCCGGGAAGAATCTGGTCCCTTCAGGAACGAGGCCAGACCCTTCGGGGGAGAATCAGGACCCTTCAGGAACCAGGAGGCCAAACCTTTCCGGGAGGAATCGGGGCTCTTCAGGAACGAGGCCAGACCGTTCAGGGACGAAATACAGGGGATTCATTTCGGGGATTCATCCGGACAGATGAAAAACGCGGGCAGGCCTTTTAAGGACGAAACGGGACCAGTCAGAAGCGAGCCAAGGCCGTTCAGAGACGAGCCGCAGCCTTTCAAGGACGAACTGCTGTTCACGCAGGAGAGTCAGTCGCTGGCGGAGGCTCAGCATCGTTTCAACAAGGAGCAGGAGCAACGTCAGCCGCTGTCATTCGGGGGTCACTCGAGTTACCTGAAATACGGTTAGTACGTTTATCTTTGACGAAAAATTATCAGTTGAGCTAACTTGCACGGCGGAGTGACCTTGGTTTGTCCCCTTTATCGGTTGGACCACCTTACTAAACGACCCAACCAGGTATCAGTATCGCGTCGTCAGGTCACGTTATCATAAAATATCTCCGATACCAACGTCAAACCCGGGCACTAAATTATCATCTCTCATTCAGGCAACCACGGCCTGGGCTTCGCGTCGGTGCCAGCGGCGGTGTTGCCCCTCGAGGACGGCACCACCCAGCGAGTGTCCGACATGACCGTGTCCGAGTTCGCGCAAACCGCGGCGACCCAATCGCCGGGCGCGTCCTCGTCGTCGTCACCGTCGTTGCGCGACAACACGTCCAACTCGAAGAGTCAAATATCCGTGACCCTGGCGCCCGAGATCGGTTCGACGCAGAGTCAATCTCCGTCCGGCAAAACGATCGATAGCAACACCGTCAGTGGCGAGCGGAAAAACGAGAAGGTACGTATATAAACCCACACGAACCGAGTTGATAGCCGTAGCTCGACATTTTTTGGATGAAAAACGCAACGAATGTGTGTTTTCATCCAATGGAGGGTCGCTGGAATCTCATACATTTCCATCCGAAGAGCCGGGGACTGTCGACAGTCGTACCGATGGTGCGCGGGCGGTGGTCATTTATTTACATAGAGACGGAATGCACACGCCGTGCGCCGTAGCGGCCGACGTATCGAAGTGAATTATCATCCAAGTCCCTGCGGTTTGACGAACGATTCCCCCTTGCCTCCCCTGCCCCGGGGGCACGTCGGGATCGGCCCGCGCGTGTGCGCACCGACGTTAATTTCCAAATGCTTTTAGCTCGCCGGTGAAGCGTCGACCAGCAGCCAGGCCTCGGCCGCGGTCACCATTTCCACTTCCGGCGGAACGAACGTGACCCCCAAAGTGGTTTTCGGCTCTGGATCAGGATCAACGTCGAATACACCGATGAGGATCACCAGCGCGGACAATGGCAACGGTAGCAGTGGAACCGGCGTGCACCAGGCTAACGCCGCCTCGGCCCTTCACGCCTCCAAGTACGTAACGACATTTTCTCCTTCCCCCGTCTCGCCCCCACCCCCTGGGCTCTCTCACCCTGGTCCCTCGACGCCGTCGCCCCGACCTCTTGTTCCCGCAGTCGCAACTCGGTATCCACTGGGCTTCGCTTTATTACCCATTCGATGGTCCCGTAACTTGATCGTCTTCTTGGTCGTTGAGACTCTCCGCGCGCGATGCTTCGGCTCCGTGGAACACGAACCGTTCGCCGGGTTGGGAGGTTGGCTTGGGTTGGGTTGCGTTCAGGGGGTTTGGGGACACACCGAGGGTTGGGGGTTTAGGGGTATAGGGATAGCTTTTCATGCAAGATTCATCGACGATACGGTCATCTTTGTTCGCTACCTCCCGGGTCCCAAATGACCGGCGGCGACTCTGAGGAATTTACCCGATTCCATACCCCCCTTCACTCCACCCTCCTGCAACACCGATTCGAACCCCCGGGCAATTGCGAGATTGCGAGCCGGCGTAACCAGTAAACGATTAAAAACTCAGCGATAGCGAAAGATCCCTGAAGAGTTCCACGATTCTCCTGCCTTCAAGTATTATTACCACCCGTTTTCGAAGGACGACGAGTCTTCACGAAGACTTTCGTTGATCGCAAACTCGTGGTCCCTACAACCCCAGTCAACCATACGTTTTGCTTCAGGTCATCGATGCACCCGAGCGACGCCTCGACGACATCCTACTTCACGACGAGCGACGCTAGTAGCGAGATCCCCGCGGCGCTCCTCAACTACATCTTCAAGTACCAGACGACGCCTCAGGACGCGAAGGTGAGATACGTCCTGCGGCCCGTCGCGACCGAGAGCTCGAACCACATTCAGACGTCGTCGCCGCTCGTTCACCATCATCATCAGACGGCGAAGTACGGGATTCTCCCGGAGTTTAAGATTCCGACGCTGTCCGCGATTCAGCAGCCCGAGGGAGCGATAAACTACGTGTCCACGGCTGGACTGCCCAAGGTTTCCTACCTCAATGCGAACTCGCCCGGTCTCGCCCTTGGCGCCAGTTACTCCGGTACGTTTTGGCTCCTCCTCAGCCTCCACCTTATCCACGTTGCCAACGTTGCATATGACACTCACGGCACTGTTAAATGTTTATCACCCGTTCACGAAAGCCACTCGATTAACAATATGCTCGATTTTATTGTCCCACCATCTCCGGGACCCAGCAGCCGACAGCGTTCCGGCCGTTAACTTTCCACGGAATCTGATACAACTCGATCAGGGAGTTCTCGCGCAATTCGGACAGTCGGCCCAGCTGCAGTCGCAGCTGCAGCAGATCCAGCAGGCCGATCAGTATCCACAGTTCAGACAGCTGACCACGTCGGCCAACGCGAATCCGCTGGTACAGTACGGACAGTTCGGTCAGACCGAGCAGACGCGCAGCAATCCCTTCAATCAAGGTAAATGAGTTTTCGCGATCAGATCCGTGAGATAAGCGGTTGATTACGGTGACAGGGGTAACGAAGTGTCACCCAACGGAATTTGGATATTTCGATGATTTATTTTTAATTATTTCCCGTGGGTACAGTTGCAGGATGAGATTCAGGATGAATGCGGCTTGTTTTTTGTTTCATTGAGGACATTGAATTAACGTTATCGCGATGTCGCCTGAGTAATTTTAATGTGCAAACACTGCTTAAACGCAAACAAACTGCAATCGTAAAACCGGCCTCACAGCAAAATTTGCGAAATGCAGCGAAATATCCCTCAACAGTGTAGCTGCCTTTTTGGAAAAAAAAATGTCAACTAAAAATCTCAAATATCCGCTAAAAGCGCAAAGCTCGTCGACGTCGAGGAAAAATCCTCTCAGCTGGACTAAAACTACTTTGCTTCACTTCGCGGACGTTCGAACGTAACACAGCGAAGTTTAGTCATTACTTTTTTGCAATCAGGGTGACTCTTGTTTCGCGTTGAGCTCACGGCGCACATAACGGTCCGCCTTCACTGGGCCCCCGAGTGTCGTAAATGTAAATTAGCTCAGATTCCCGCGGGTAACTGCTTTTCCGCGCTGCAATTTTCGAACAACGCGAAGTATCGTTTGAGAGATTATGGAAAATTAAAAATTGGCTTTTGATCTCTGTCGTTCAACGGTATCAGCAAGCGAAATTTGTGTCTCCTTTCGCTCGCGGGACTCGCGGGGGATTTGGCGCAAGCGACGCCGAATTGGATCTACACGGAAAAGTGCATTAACGGATAAAACGAATTTAGGTGGATTGCAGCTGCAGCTGGGCGGTTTCGGCGGGATTGATTACAGCGCGCTGACGGGCAACTCGGATGCGTCGAGGGTCTCGCAGTCGGCCTCGCTGGGAATCGCAAAAGTGGGCTTAAGTTTTCCGGAACCGACGAGACCACCTTTACCGACGATTACCAAGGTAACGTGACGAGGGAAAATGCGTCTGTGTGTGTGTGTGTCTTTCTGTCTGTATCTGTTTCTGTGTGTGTGTGTGCGATATCTCGTGGGAGTGCACATATTAGGAGTCCACAAAACTTGTTCTCGGCCAACTATTCGCTCGATTAACTTCCTCGATTCAAGAGTGAAACAGTCGTTTCACCAACTTTATCGTTTTCCTTTCCACCTTTTTTATTTTTATTTTTTTCTTTTCTCTTTTTTTTTTTTCTTCGACGATTAACGGCGATCCAATAGCCGGAGCCTCGCGACATTAATTGCGCTTACTATTTACAATCATTATTAACGAGAGAACAAGCCAACCGCCCCTTCCAACCCCCCTTCGATATTTTCCCGGAAAAGCTTCGCCGGGACGTGGGTTGATTTATCGCCACTTCGAAATCGAGGCCGCGTTATTAATCCCACGGATACGGCGGCGCAGTTGGAAATTTTGGGGAAAATGAAACAGCGAGTTTTGTGTGTGCGTATGAACAATTAACTTTGGAGGCCCGCCCGTCGATGCCGCGGCGAAGTCATAAATAATTCGCTGACGCGGCGACCGCATCGACGAACCCGATTGCCCGGGCTTCAAACGGGGGTTTGGGAGGAGGGGGAAGAGGCGTAGAAAAAAAAAGTGAAAAAAAAAATGTAATTAACGAAGGTTTTTGTGATTTTGACACGGGACCGAGCGGCTAATTTTTTTCGTCGCTGCGCGCAAAACGGGAGCTTTTGTGGACTGGATTAATGACAGCGGAGTAACCGACCCGCCCATCCCCACAGCATATCCACCCAGCATCCACTCCCCGCGTCCTTTTTAAACGGCTTTCGCAGTTTTATCTCCATCGCGATCATTATTCCGCGGATAAAGCGGGGAGGATAGGCGCGCGAAATAACCGGCCGAGGGAGCCGCCTTCAATTATCAAAGTTTATTATTTGCATTAATTATCTTCCACGGGAAATTTCCGTCTTCCCTCGCGGACGGAGAGACGCTGGAATAACGCGAGGTGTCTATACACGGGCGGGACGATCGCGCTCTGTTTTTGTTGGGTTTCGCTCTCGCGCCCAAAGTTGTTCTGACGGTGCGTTTGAGTGGCGCCAGGCGAGTGAGACTCTGGCGAATATGATTAATTGTAACGGGGAAATACGGAGGGGGCGGAATGATGGTCGATACCGGGGGGGGGGGGGGGGGGGGTAGATAATTGAGGCAACTGGATGAATCTTTCGTCTCTGTCGCTGTCATTTTTGTTTGCTGCTTTCAGTTTCTCGCTCGATTCCAACCGAGCGATTAATAAAAGCCCTCGGGCAAATTTTTTCGCTGCGAAACGTTGCATCGGTCGTCGGTCGTTCGAAAATAAAAAAAAAAAAATTGTTTTTTCCCGGAAATACCTACGTGTCGCGATACGTCGACCGACGGCAGCACGAAAACACGAACGCGAGTTACGCGAAACCAGTGGACGATCTTTTTTTTAGCGCCGACGCGATGTCCGCCCGATAAAAAAAGGCATCGCAATAATCCGCACGCGCCGTCGTGTCTTCACCCCGCACCGTCGTCGTCGTCGTCGTCGTCGTCGTCGTCGTCGTCGTCGGTGCATATTCCATTTTTTTCCGCGCAAACATTTTTTTCCGTGCCGCCGGCAACTTTTTAGAAAATTAATTCCGCATTCTTTTGTACATTGTGTTTTATTATAGAATAGCAACACATTTTTCTGCCGCAAAAAATTCACGGAAATCTCGCGAAAAGTTCACCTTCGTCATATTTTTCTCATCACAATAAACGTAAAATATTGAAACATTTTTTGAAAAGTTTCCATATCCGAAATAATGATTGTTATTAATTTGTTGGATGACGTGATTTTTTGCATTTTTACAAAAAGCACTACAATAATTTGACGAAAAAATCGTATTTTCATTCCATGTGAAATGAACGTCTCGAATATTTTTCAGGTGTTCAGCGAATCTCTGTGGTAGATTGCCACCACTCGGCTGTACAGAATATAGACTGGACCCTGTATGATAATGAAGAGCATCGCGTTTCGTGGATTCCTCCTTGACTATGATACCCCCAAGACGTTGCGCGTTACGTCGGATCGAACGTATGAAATTCCAAGGCGAGCTCGAGGACGAACCGTAATCAAAAGGACGGCTGAGGATTGTGCTCGATGACGGGGATGATGCGCACGACGGTGGCGTCAGGTGGCTCAACGATGGATCTTCGGTGCAGCCTTGAGACGCGCCCTCCAAAGGCCCTTGACTATGAATTCGCTTAGCCCATACCGAAGATATTGAATTCGAATGTTCGTGCCAGAGGCAGCCGAGGGATGCTGAACCGCGATGCAGTTACTACGTCGAAAGGCTGCCGAGGTGCCGAGCACATTCCCCGGGCAACTTACCGCACCCCCAACGCGCTCTCCACGCGCAATTGCGCTTCGTGATATCAAGCGTTTCTTCTCTAGACACACAACTCAAGTGGTGACATCCGCCGTAACTCGGATCAAATGACGGCAGAGGGGCTGGAACGTCGTTGAACGTTTGTCGTATCGTTATATCGTTCACCCTTATTACCTGGAAATTTATAGTGTATTATAGATAAGTGAAAATAAATGGTAATGATTTTACAGGAAAATCTCGTTCGATCCTTGCAACCCTTTGATTTAATCATTTAATTAATTCTCCATCAGCTTTTGATATTGATATTTAGATACATAAATAAAATATAAAATGGATAGAAAATAGGTAGGACAAGAAAAGCGGGTATTGGTACAAGAAAATAAAGGTACCTATGATTCGTTTTCATTTATACTATAATTTTATTCATTTCAACAAGTGTATCCGTGAGTAAGTGAGTGTGTCATTGTCACACACACGCGTACATCATCGGTGTGTCTCAAGTCATCCCATGCGTGTGCATTTTTCAGTTTTTAAATATTTTTCATTTTTTTTTTTCTTCCTTCAATTCTTCATCTTCCTCGATCACGCATCTATGTCGAATCGCTTTAGTGTGAGTATTACGTCAGGTATAAGCGCCTGCCTTCCTGTACACATGCAATATTTTTCCATATACTTTTACGTGTTTTGCATTTTTATCAACCTTAGCGTAGTCCCCTTATCGATACGGCACGTCTTGTCTCGCGGCGTTTTGTCGTTACAATTTATATCGCTCATCTCGCGAACGCGTCGCGCGTTTTGTTCGCTTCATTATTTTTTGTTCGTCAATTAGCAAATGAAAGTCACTTAAACACTATGCCCTGTATAGACCATCGTTAATGATAATTAAGAAAAATTCATAGGAAAATTCAGCACTTTCGCTCTCGCTATTGCTCTCTCTCTCTCTCTCTCTCTCTCTTTCTTTCTCTCCTTTGCACTCGCAATTTTGAACATTCACACTTTCCATTTATTTCATACATGTATTCTTCAATTTCACGTCGCAATAATTTCGCAATCACGCCCGACGGCCGCTCCGCGAAAATTTCCGAAATTCGGGGCTCAGTTTAAAATTTGCAGAAATTTTCCGTCCATCGATTTTGCCGGTTCGACACAACGACAACCCAAGCGCGTCTCGCAGATGTTCGCAGCAATTGTATTTACACAAAGTATACACATTTTTTCGGTCTCTCCCTCTCTGCACGTAACACACGCACACAACACTCGGCACCGCGATTGTATAACTTAATTTTGTTCACGTTATGTTGTCGATTTCCCTTTTACAATCAATGAATATTCTTGTTTCACGTATTTATAGGTATATACAGAAGGAAACGTATCAGGTTAGAAAAATACAGCGATCCTTACGCGAGATTGTAAGAAATATCCTATTACGTCGTTTCAAAACGTCACGCTATCGGTGGAGAGTGGTGGCTATGCTTAATGCTACAGACAGTTATCATTGTTGTTGTTGTTTTTAATTTATTTATTTATTTTCTTCCTCCTCTTACTTTAGTCGCTAGTCTTATCGCGAATATCATTACATATCTCAGAAGCACTTTTTGGCTACGTTCGTCGATTCACTTGGAGCGTCGCTTTTATTGTTTAATCAGTAAAATTACGTTATCTTTTGTTTTCATTTTGTTTGTTGCTGCATGCTTCAATTGTTATTTATCTCTTGTAACACGAAGTTATATTTGCTTTCGGCGCCCGACCAGGATTTATTATTTTGTCCTCGGTCTTCGCTCTCTCTCTTTATATATTTTTTTTTTGTTAAGTTATTTCCCGCTTTCTCACTCCGCCCATTCAGTCGATTCATCCAGACATGTCTAAAAGTCGCCGAGGACTCTACGGT
Organism: Itoplectis maculator; assembly: GCA_964034905.1. NCBI lineage: Eukaryota > Metazoa > Arthropoda > Insecta > Hymenoptera > Ichneumonidae > Itoplectis > Itoplectis maculator. The sequence continues at coordinate 5,036,977 of OZ035870.1, forward strand.
GTATCTATACGTTTTAGGGTTTTTTCTGTCAGTTTTATTAATTTATTTATATATATTTATTTTACCGGAGTGTTTCCCTCTCGCGAGTCACTCCAACGACACCGAAAGCCTTGCTAATTCAAGCTATCGAGTTCGCTTAATCCCTAAAAGCTCGAGTGCCTCTTCGCTCTTTGGGGGGGGGGGGGAGAAAAAAACTCTGCCATGACGATTCGATCGAGAGTGGATTCGCCCCTCTCCCCCCAACCCCCGCCCGCGACAGAAATTGGAACGTTACTTTTATTTCTCACGCCCGACCCACTCGACGTGTTCCTCACTCGCTCTTTTCCTCTATTTACAAATATACATTATCGTCGGTTGACCAAACGCGCGTTTGGTTTTTCTGATTCTCCCAATCTTTTGCTCTCGTTTCAGGAACCCATTAACGTGTCTCTCTTATCATTACGGCAAACTTTGATTGTTCACAATTTCATACGTAATTATTGCGTTCGTCGCACAACGTGTATAGCATTTTATTCAAATACTGTCGTAAAATTCAAAATAATAGAAATTTTATATTGTTTGTTTTTTTTTTTTTTTTTTCGTGAAACAATTCGCATCGCCCATTAGAAAATTTCCAGTATTCAAGTGAGTGGAAAAGTCCGCGACGCGATTCGATCTCGCACTGATATGTTTACGTCATCCTCGTTAAATTTTGAGTTTTCTTTTATCAAACAATCGGCTGTGTTTGTGTGTGCATTTTTTTTTCATAGGAAAATTGAACGCTGGACTTTTTTTTCATCATTTTTTGCAATGTGTATGAGCGTCTTTTCACGGGGATATTTCGTCCATCTGTTCGTCGCGACGCGCGACGTGAGATGAAACTCAACGTCGCGTACCTGGATCGACGACGGCGGCGATAGACGAACGTCGAGGATCTACCTGCATCGCCGGCACGAAAACGATTTAGCACAATCATAAACACACAACGTACGTATCCTCGTATTACGCAGCGAGGTCTGGGAGACCTTAACGGATCCCCGCGGTCTACAATCAAGAAATATATATCGTAATATCGCCCTCTTTAGCTCTCTCGACTCTCACTCGCCTCTTTGTTCCTATATTGAGCGAACAAATATTGCTATACATTGGCTATCTACGCTTAATACTGCCACGGCATGTGTGTATTTTTTTTCCCTCTTGTTCTCGGTAATATATGCTATTTGCTCTCCTTTGTTCTCCCTCCCTCGCGGTGCTCTTCGCCGTGTGCTTGATGGTAAAAGGTGGGCATTACTGATATACGGCGATAAGCGTGATGAGGTCATTTGCTGGAACATTGTTAAAAATGATCAGCACTCGAAAAAAATCGAGGTATTATTTATTAGGATTTATTTCATCGTCAGGTGACGAGCAGCTGATAGTTTACGCGAACCTATTCGTCGGGTCAACCAACTTGTTCGTTTACCAAAAAGTCCCGTCGACCTTGATAAATTTTAACAAGGCTTTTGTCTTCATTGTGTAAATAAATAAAAATCAATTCCATGAAACAGGACACACCACTTAGCCTCCTACACACAGCGAATAACGGCGAGCAATAAACAGACACCGACCCGACCGCGTTCAACCCCATCCGACCCGGGATCCCCCGTCGCGATTACCAGAAACAATCCCGGCGTGACGGACAGTATTGTATCGCGTCAACGTCGCCGCGGCGACGGGTCCGACGTGTGAGCGACGTCGATGCGGTTTGGACACCACACGGGGTGTCGCCGTCCGATTAGGTAACAAAAGACGAGTTGTTTTTCCGTCAGACCTCAACTGGACTATTTCTAGCGGACAAACAATGTACAATGTAACGGGCGATTCTTGGCGCTGCAGGCGTTGACCAACGTGCGAGTGAGTGTGCCTTTGTTGTCATTGTATTCCTCCTTTTTCCGTTTTTTAATGAATTCTACATGACATAGACCAATAATTCAACGCCTATTCGGGGCCCTGATAAAAAATCTGAAGCGTTACATTCGGCCCAAGGCAGGCACTGATCAGGCCCGCACAGGGGTGACACAGCCCTGTCCAGGGCCTGGCTTGCGACGAGTGTAATGTTGCACATTTTCTACCAGGGTGTGTATGCGTCTTTGTATGTGCATGAGTAGTATTCGCGATGCCCGTGACGCGGCGCAAGTGGCGCCGCATCGCCTGATCTTAAAGCGCGGTCCTAACCTACAAAGGATGAATTTTCCATCGGGCCGCCAGTCACGCATCGACGAATCTCTATGAGAGGAGAAACGACATTGTGAGCACGTCAGCCAACGCATCCGCAGCCACCGCACGCGCGTGCAACGGGGAATAACAAGCAGCGACGAATAACGCAGTCGCGAAAGTTCGCCGATAGAGTTCGCAGTCACGTGAGCACATTTCGGTTGAATATGTCGGGTGAGGATGAGTTTTCCACGGCGTTTCCAGGGTTTGGTGGAGGTGGAATGGGGCTGGGAGGGGAATATCGAGGGGAGGAGGAATACACACGCATTTATACTAGTAATAATCCAGGCGCGCCATCAGGATCTGCGTCGCGCGTCGTCGGTTCTCCCACGTTGACTTTTAGACGCTGATGAGCTTACGGAAGGCTTTGCGAAACTCGGGATTGAACACGGTGTAGATGACGGGGTTCACGAAGCTGTTCATGTAGCCGAGCCAGGACGTTACGATGAAGGCCGTGACCCCGGGCTGACAGTCCCGCTCCAGCTTCACGCACAGGGCGTCCATCACGTTGCAGGTGAAGAAGGGAACCCAGCATATGAGAAAGACACCTGTGTGGTTTTTTTTTTTTTTTTGGTTGAAGATAAAATATGTTAGGATGGGAATTTATCGATGTTGATGTAGATATCGTAAATGTTAATTCTTTTATTCTAAATATTATGACACAATATTTGTGGAGTGGTTTCAAGAGAACTTTTCCCAATGATCCTAATGACGAGTCAAAGGGATTATTGAGATGATGCAGAAGGATCATCCATCAAATGAATTTTTTTTCCATTAAAGAACATTGTTTCCAATCGAAACAGTGATAATGTGATACACTGTTAAAAATCTACGGTGTCAAACGCTGCTGGTGTGGACTTTTTCCTGGTGTTACTTATTACAGTGTTAATATTAACACCAGCCGTTTTGTTAAATTTTCCCTTTGTTACCGACGAAGCATTATAACACTTTTTGCTTTAAAGGCGAGAATGCAGGTATCATGTGTGATTTTGTATTATCTCGTGAATAAATTAGTCGCTTTTCTCAGTTTTTATCAAAAAATTGAAGAAAAAAATCGATTTTTTCATTACAGATTTCTCTACCGGGTAATTGATCTGCAATTTTTTTTTTCGAAAATCAAAGTTCTGACTAATTCATTAACGAGATTCACATTACTGGCGTCTGTATTTCAATTTTCGCTTCGATCTGTTGATAATTCGCGAAAAACGGGACTTCTGACTTTTTGAGGTGAAAGTCGGTATTTCAGACTCAGTTAACACCGCTCATTATCACCGCGATTGGTGTGGACCTATATAGACACCGACTCGGTGTTGTTTTTAACACCGGATTTTTAACAGTGTAGGCTCCCTAAAAAGATTTCTCTACGTTTTTATGTCAAGATGACATAGCGCAACTGCTATGTCGACTCACCCAAAACGATGGCGAGTGTCTTGGTGGCCTTTCGCTCCTTCTTGGCCGAGCTCTTTTCCCGCTTCTTCTTGCTCGCCTTGTTGGCCTTGTATATCGTGAATCTTGAGCCCGCGCTCGCGTTCTTCTTGTCCTTGTTCTTGCACGAACCCGTCGCGGTCAGCACGCTCGGGCTTCGGCCCAACTGAAGCGGCAGAAGTGTCGTCGCGCTTTTCAGCCTCTTGAGCTCCTGCTTGCTCGGCGCGCTGCCGTTTTTCTTCGCCGTCGGCTGCGAGCCGACCGCCGCCGCCGCTGCGGGGCCGCGCGGCGGCGGCGGCGGCGACGACGAGGTTGACGACGACGGCGCCGAGGCCACCCGTGGATTCGGACTCGGACTCGAGTTACGGTCTATCGCCTCGTGAAGCAACGTGCTGCTCGCTGCGCCGTCGTAGCCCGAGTCCTTGCGGGGATTCGGGCTCCCCAGTTGCGCCTGCGCGACCGCGCTGCAACATGAGACAAAAAGTTTCAACAGTTGGTCCTCACAAAAGTCCTGACAAACTGACGGAACATGGAAATGTAGTTCAATTCCACGAAAAAAAAAAAAATAATAATAATATCTAATAAATTCGCAGAACGATGACAACACCAGAGCAACTTTTTTGCGACATTTAGCGACGATTCAGCGACTTTTTTTTTGCGACGAAGCATTGACAACCAATTTATGGCAGGGCCATTACATTTTTTTTTAGGTACAATCATTTTGCATGTATTTTTCATCTCTAAGGAAATTTTCAATTCATTCACGTATTTGATTCCTGCGAACAAGGAAACAGTAGTTAGAAGTCCGCGCTAATTGAACCACTAATAGTGAACGAGGCTTTCCGTTTTATTGTTTTTTTTTTTCTCTCCGACTGTTTGTTTATCGGTTTCACCGCGGAAAGCGCGTTCGTTCGTCGGCACGCGCGCGCGCGCGCTCGGTCGGTATTGTTAAATTTTCCGGAACTCATGATTAAATCATTTGACGTGTTTCAACGCCGCGCGCGGTTTTACTCGCCGTAACTCGCCCGAGGATGTACACACGAGGATGTTTGTATTTCTCCGGGGGCGCGCGCGACTCTCGCAGGATGGACCGTTCCATCGAGCGAGAGGAGTGGAAAATAAAAGGGGGCGAGATGAAAAAAAAAAGAAGAAGCACCGCGCGAGAAAGGGAGTCAGCGACGGTGGCTGCATTTAATTTCGCTTTTACTGGGTCAGAATCCGTACTGTCCTTCCGCCGGTCGCGCCGGTCGAGTCTCGCTCTGACGAAGGCAAAAAACGCGAAAATAAAATAAAAAACTGGGTGGACTCTCAGCCCGACGGAAAAGACGGAGAACTGCGCGCCGGGAGTGATGGGAAAAAAAGAACAAAAAAAAAAAAAGAGACGAAGAGGAAGAGGACGAAGAAGAAGAACAAGAAGAAAGCGACTCGGAGTTCCAGCGTGTGAAAGAACAAACTGCAATTATTCGAAAGTACGAGCTGCGTGGGTCCGTCGCGCCGTATCCTCCAACGGTGGAAAAAGAACAGAAGGCGCGGAAAGTTCGCCCAGTGCTTCTTGGATAATAATTAGTAATTAAGCATAGTGCGTGCACTCGACAATTACTGCGAAATGGAGAACGCTGCACAATTGTTTGTTATTAAAATAAAAAAAAAATAAAAAAATCGTTGGTTCTCAAAGTTCCGCGACAGTTATTAAAACTAAAATTTCTTTTTAATTAAAAATTGATAGAATGGTTGATTTCGAATTTTGAGAATTTTTATTTTGGTACTATTTTTTTTTTACTGCGTAATTTGGGACATATGAAATAAATCAGATAAAAATCATGTAGTCCGCTCGAGAGTGCGGAATCCAATCCGAGAGACGAGTGACATTTTTTTTTGGTGCACGTCACTTATTTATGGTCAGTTCCTTACGCAGCTTCCTCGACGACGGTGGCCAGGAAGAACTCGGTGCTCTTGTCGTTCGATATCACGACAACGGGCTCCATCGGCGTCTCGTCCTCGTCCTCGTTGCTCCCGGACGCGGTGTTGGTCGGCTCCTCGATCCCGGGGGCCACGAGGGCCGCTGCCCCGAGGGCCGTTTCCGCGAACCTTGCCACAGAATAACCACTGCGTGATCTTAGTCAAAATGCTACTAGATTCTCGCTACTTTCACAGAAATTATACTCGTTCAAAAAAAAAAAGACAAAATAAAAAAAAAAAACAGAAAAAAGATTGGGTCTATAATGCATAACACTAATATAAAAGTATGCAACGGTGAGAAAAATGAAGAAACGCGCGTTTCGTGTACTTTGATGTCTGCAGGTAAACTGCTATTGGAAAAATATCGAGCGTAAAGTTTCATCCTCCGCGGGAAAACGGTGGCAGGGAAGATGGTGCGTCGTTATGTGCAGAAATATATGGTGTATATTTCTGTACACGTGTATCAATGTATACGTATCCACGGGAAATATTGCAGTGTGCGTGTGGCATGAGTAGTGCATCGAACAGGTGTATATATTCTCGTTGATGGTGGAAAAATAAAATCGTCTTCCATCGAGAGAGCTGCCACATCCGGTACCGTCGATGCTTACGCCGTGTAAATAATCCCCATATTGAAAGCCATGTATACGGTTATGTAGCCGAGTGGAAAGAGTCTGTGCCCGTATATATACATTTATCTATATATACATACAAATATATATAACTAAATATATATAGACATCTCGTTGAGTGTGTTGGCGGTGCCGCTGGCGCTGTTGGCTGTTGGCTGGTGTCGTATCCGGGCGAAACGACTTATCGATTTGCACGTACAAGCTACATACGCGCGAGGTTATACTATACCGTACGTACGGTACATAGCCTTTCACTCTTCCTCACCGACTCTCTCCGCGTCCTCCGGCGGGCGGTGGGCGAGGGCGGGGGTGAAAGCTCCCGCGCGAGCGTGCACCACCCGATCCTCTCTCGCTCTGTGCGCAACACCCATGAAGGGTGATCGGACTTGGCCGACGATCGGCCCAATCTCGGTGCCGAGATTGCCAACATTGGCATATGATATTGGCCCGATCATCGGCCCGAGTCTCGGATGATAAGTCCGGCTCGATATTGGCAACAATAGTTGGCCGAGTATCGCGTACGAGGATCGGCCGAGGATCGGCCGAGTATCGGCCGGGTATCGGCCGAGCATCGGTCTTTTTGTCGGCCGACATTATCGGCCGTATAAATTTTATCAAAAAATAATTAATTGTACTTATTTAATCAAGTTATCCTGCACTTTTAATTATATATTCCGTCTCTGATGCATTTTAATCGCTGAAAAATGTTTAATTTTTTTTACATTGTCAGGAATCGAACCTGGGACCTTTGGGTTGTTGCGCTGTGCCTTAGATCACTCGGCCATTGCGATCATGTCATTATACATTTCTTTTTGTCTATTTGATCGACTAATGTAAAGTATCAATTTGATGTACTATGTACAGCACTTACAGAATTATATGACTGCGTCTGATGCGGTATAAATAAATCACATTCAATAATCTTTCACGGAAATCAACAATTAGTGAGTCAATACAAGGCCGAGCATTGGCCTAATATTGGCAAGCCAACAATTGGCGAGTCAATACTTGGCCGAGCATTGGCCTAATATCGGCAAGCCAACAATTGGCGAGTCAATACTTGGCCTAGCATTGGCTTAATATCGACAAGCCAACAATTGGCGAGTCTATACTTGGCCGAGCATTGGCCTAATATCGGCAAGCCAACAATTGGCGAGTCAATACTTGGCCAAGCATTGGCCTAATATCGACAAGCCAACCATTGACGGGTCAATACTTGGCCGAGCATTGGCCCAATGTTGCAAAGTCGATAATCGTCACCCCAACATTGGCCCGAGTATTGGTCGTTTCAGCTTTATCGGCAGAACCTACATGGGCACCAGCAGCACCGAATAATTTTACGGGGCTCTGTGCACACGACTCTCTCTCTCTCTCTCTCCCTCCCTTTCGTTCTCTCCCTCTTTCTCCCTCTCTCCCTTCGTTTCTCTCTTGCTTCGCTCTCCCACACACTCTCTGTCTCTGTCTCTTATCGTCGTGCGAGGGGTCGCATCAATAAATTGCCATAAACAAATTGCATCAGCGCGACACGATGTGCGAGGGGAGGAGAGGGACGCGAGAGGGTCGCCGCGAGAGGGACGGGAACGTGACGGCTCCCCGTGGCCTTTCGGGGCGATGGGGCGGAAAACGAGGGTGCCGATGGATCGAACGTCTTTAAGTTTCCCACGAGCGACAATCTCTCGAAGCTCGAGAGAGAGAGAGAGGGAGAGGGCCGGGAGCCGAGAGGACGCGAGTATTCGAGAGACTTTGCCGCCCTCTCGACGGGCCCCGCGATAGACGTGTGCCACGTGTGTGTAATGTGTGTATTGTCGATGCGTTGGGCGAAGCCCCGCGGTGACCTTGAGCTCGTTATTGCCTCATCTTGGGGTTGAGCGTCACACGGAAATTGTGAAGTGTCGGTGTGTCACGCTTAGCGAAAATGATTTCCGGTTTACGGGATTACGAAAAGGTTTATCGAGGTTTCATTCTCAGAGAATGGATATTTTTTTCGGGTTCGAAAATTCACGTATTTCGCGTAAAATTATGAATAACGAATTCGGTCGGCTGGTTCCAAAAAATTGTGTACCAAGATGTGTGCTACAAATAATTATGTTTTCAGGCATGAACATGTTTCAAATGTTCATAATGTAAAAAACATTGCAAGAATTACAGAAAAATAATGAAAAATCTCTCATGCACTGAGAAAAAAGTTTGTTAACAGTTAACAAACGCACTGTTAAATATGGCGAAATGAACCATTTAGTTGTTATTACCAAATCCTGGTTGAGCTAAATAACGTTTAGTTGGCCCAAATGAAGCTCAGTTACATTTGTTGATAGTTAACAAATCTTATTTGGCTCATCTAAGATTTATATAAGTAATAAAAACTAAGAGGTTCATTCCGCCATATTTAACACTGTATTTGTTAACTGTTAACAAACTCTTTTCTCAGTGTGTATCGGCGGAATTACAAATAATATTGCCACGCGGCTACGCCGATGGTCCAGCTAACAGCGACAATTCTACTCTACGAGCAAAGCACGCAAAAAAAATAAGAAACAGTCAGAAGTGTCTATAAAAAAAAATATATTAGACAAACATCGAGGTGAACGTGTCGATGCTTTTACTCACCTACGCGCGTGGGCGATATTTTCGATAATGCTTCCGGGTTTGATCTCGCCGAGATTCGGCTTTCGGCTGGCTCGCTGCTTCCTCGCTCGGTTGCGCAGAGCCTGGAAAACGCGGAGGGAGTGAAACTTGCGGTGTAATCCAGGTAAGGCGAACGCTCGGAGCTGAGAAACTCTCGTTGCTGGCTCTCTCCGCCGCGGCAACGCGAGGAGACCGAGTCGTGTTCGAGGCTTTTGAAACTTGGTCCTACACCGCGCGAGCCATCGGCGTGTTACGTATATATATTTCCGCGCGCGCTTTGCCGTGGGGGAGGCGACTTCAATACCCGCCCGGGATACGTTTCGAGAAGAGCCCCGAACTATCGAGTTACACACGATCGTTCCGACGATTTCGCTCCGCGCGATCGACGCGTCGCTGATTCGCGGCCGCGGATATACTTCGCGTTTCCAGTAATCCATCGAGTACCGTCTGAGACTGTCGCAACTATTCGGCAACTCGTGCGCCGGACGGTCGAGCACCGCTTCCGGAATACAATATTGGGGAGGCGACTCAGCCAACCTGACGAATTCGCGCGAGCGGGGATAATTTTTTATCACGATAGGTTCTTGTTCTCCGATAACAACCCGAGTAAAAAAAAAACAAGTGCATCCCGGTTCCATGCGGGATCCGCGAGATGAAAAAGCGAGTGAAAAAGTGTCGCTAATTAGACAATCCTTGACTTTTCACGTACACGGAGAGAAGGATCTGATAAAATTTACCAATGGATCTAGTAAAAATTACCAATGCGCCTGGTAATTGGCCGCCATAGCCGCCATCTAACGTTAAGTACGAGAACTACGAGAATTTTTACCATATATATGAACATTTTTACCATATTTCGTGGTAAAAATTCTCAATTTCGTGGTAAAAATTCGCAAAGTTCTCGTACTTCTTGATAGATGGCGTCGTGACTCTGTGCCAGAAAATAATGGTACTTTTTACTAGATATATGGTAAAATTTATCAGACCCTTCTCTCCGTGTACATATCCTGTACTTTTAGGTACGGAATTTGTACGTAAAAATGTCAAATATGGACTTTTCACGTGTGTACATATCCTGTACTTTTCGGCACGAATGACTTTTGTACGTAAAAATGTCAAATACGGACTTTTCACGTAGATATCCTGTACCTTTCGGCACAAACTTTATACGCAAAAATGTTAAACGTGGACGTTTCACGTACTTTTCGTGTACTTTGTAGTTGCCGCGAATTTTTAATGCAACCATTTCAAATGTGTACTTTTCATGTATTTTTCGTGTATTTAATTAGTGAATTTCTGGCTCCAATTTTTCACGAATTTTTCACGTACTTTCCGCGTGAAACTCGAAGTACACGAAAAGTCAAGGATTGTCTCATTGGCGGGAGTTTTTCACGTACATCTTGCGGATCCCGCATGGACCCGGGATGCACTTGTTTTTTTTTTTTTTTACTGGGGGCAGTATGTTAAAAGTCGATATTTTGAAAAAATAAATTTAGTGTCCCCGATTTTGACGGTTGTCGACCTGGCGGCCAGATCTACGATTTCTCACAAACTGTTCGACAAAATGTTTTCTTTTTTCAAAATAAACTAAAAAAGGGTTCTAAACGGCGTGTTCAGGGGTAGAATATGCGATTTGAGAGCGATGGTATAGGTTAAAAGTCGATATTTTGAAAAAGCACATTTCGTGACCCCCATTTGGGCGGTTTTCGGCCTGGTGGCCAGATCTACAATTTTTCACAAACTGTTCGACAAACATTTTTTTTTTTCAAAATCAACTAAAAAAGGGTTGTAACCGGCGTTTTCAGGGGTAGAATATGCGACTTGTGCCTTAATTTTACATTGCACTCATATCCCGATTAAATTCACCAATTTACGTACGAAAAATTCCAAACCCGAATATCCCGGATATTTTTTCAGGGCCATGAAAAAAAATTATCCACATTAAAATCACGAGGTATTCCTGGACCACAGCGAACACACATTAAGCCGCGGCCGACAAGCGCTTTTAATCCGCTTATTAATACGCGGAATATTGCTAATTAATATCGCGATAATTTGGATTAAACGAAAAAAAAAAAAAAAAAAAAAAACACACACAAAACTCACCTTGAATATACTGTAGTAAAGAAAGACCATGATGAGGCACGGAATGTAGAAGCTCGACAAACTCGAGTATATGATGAAATCCGTGTTGTAGAACAGGCAGAGATCGGGTATCCGATCGGGCGTGTTGTTGAGTCCGAGGACGATGGGACTGCCGATCGCGGCCGATATCGCCCACACCAGCAGAATCGTCAGCCACACTCGTCTATTGTTCTTGTGCTTAGCGTACTTGATCGGCTGCGTCACTGCGATGTATCTGCAATGCAAATTTTTTCCGGACTCTTCGGCAAGGGCGAAACACAACGCGAACCTGTGGTCGCGTTGTGGTTCGCATTGTACACTTCGGTTGCTCGGAGCTTCGTGAAAAAAAAAGCTCGATCGAACTGTTACGCGTTAAGCCAAATATTTTCGCGACGCCGCGGAAGAAATTAGAGCTCGGGGAAAACGGACAGACACGAGCGAATGAGGGTTGGAAATGTAAAAAAAAAAAAAAAAAAACGTGGGAAGTGCGCGCACGGGCAGAGGCAGATACGCCGGGTGAAAACGAGGGTCCAGGGTCTTTTGAGCGCGGTCCTTTCTTTTTCTTTATTTTTTTGTTCTTATACTGCTGCGTTCCACCCCGCAGTCTCTCGCGCGCGACTCCTTTGAGCCGGAGAAAATATTTCGAAGCTCGGAACGAAAAGTATGCCAGGCATTTCGCGTGCGGAGCCGCGTCCGGGACCCTTTTTTCGGGCGTGGTTCCACATTTTCACCGACCGTCATATTACATCCGTTTTATAATTATGTGATTCGACGGAAAATAAAACGAAATTTCCGCAACATTTTTCCGGCAATAATTGAGTTTTTTTCGCGTCCGTTTGAGGCGACGTTGACCGAACCGACGACATTAATAACGAAATTCATGCAACTAAATAAAAATGGAATAAAAAAAATCATCATCTAAGGGATACGAACAATCGAAATTATTCAGCACGAGATTTTACCCGATCAGTCTACACCCTAAAAAAGAATCTGTGTTGACAGTTTCCGAAAATGGGTTAGCCCGATTGACGTGAAATGCCTCGTGTAACCGGCGCGAGCCTTCACGCATGCTCGGGGTTATATCCAGTGCGTCAGGGGTGGCTTTGTGTGAAGCTCAGTAAGAGACCCTCTTTTCCTGTGTACCTCTTTTTACGCTCAATCGGGCCCGGTCTATACTCGTGCCGCTGCCATTACAATGCTTGCGCAGTCACGCCGAGGGAAAAGCCTGGTAATGTCAGCTATAAGGAGAAACCTATTTTTTTTCATAATAAAAATAATATTTTCTTTTTTTTTTCAATAACTGCAACTCCATTGTAATGTCCATACAATTATCGAATAATTAATGTACCAAAATCATCAGCAAAATCATCACAAGATTGAAAAATTGACTCTCTTAATTAATTAAAATTGACTGTCAATTAAAATTCAACGAAATATTAATAAAATTAACTATCGTCACTCCACCCCTCCGCGTTCCCTTACTTTTTTTTATAAACATCTTTTTCGCAAAAAAAAAAACACAAGAGTTAACCTTCTACGTTGACTAACTTCCGTCCGCGTGCGCTTCATTGTTCCTAGTTAGTTGTTAAATAATCATTGCACCCACAAAATCGGCGTATGGACCAAAAAATCGGCATGGACGAAATTGATTATCGTCGGTTTATACGGCCACGCGTAATTGCCGCGATTTCCCCGACAACGACTGGACTCTCGTTATTTTACGTCTTCGTCGTTACGCGTATACCTCCGTGTGCGTTCCGCGGGGCCTCCATCCATACAAACTGCCGGCACTTCGGCCGTTTACTATTGCACTTATGCAACGGCTCGTAATGCAGGGACACGCTCAACGCAACGGCGCGGGGTATGCTAAACGCGTGCGCGCGTAACGTCTGCCGCGAATGGCCGGACGAGAAATTGGAAACGAAAATTTGTATTACTCGGCGCGGCGCGTGCACAGCCCCCGAGTCCCGGTAGCGAGAGCGGAACGAGAAAGAAAGAGAGAAAACGACAGTGCGAAAAAGGAGAAAGCGAGCTTAACAAAAAAAAAAAAAAAAAAAATACGCGAGGGTTGCCGGTCGCTTCCTCTACCGCCGTTTGTATTTTTTTCTCCCGCACCCATTTACCTTTTTTTCCGCACTATTATATCCGGGTGGGGCAATCGCGAGAGGGCGACTATGCAAAACACGTGCGCGAAACGTCTGGTACGAATAGCTTCCTGGCCAGGTGTATAGCTCAGGGGGGAAAAAAAAGAAAATAGAAAAGAAAAAAAAAACCCGGAAAACCTTTCCCTTTCCGGTGATTGGCTTTTTTCGAGGGAGGGTGAATTCCATGCTCCACCGGGGAGGAAAACGTTCGTGTGTATAAAAAAAGAAAAGAGACGCTCGGAGATAGCGGTCCAACGAGGTGAGATTTTTTGTGCGTCCGTCAGGCGAGACGAGACGAATGGACGGGGAGAAAGAGAAACAGGGATAAAGTGACCGAACGGAGAGCGACGAGGGGGGTGAGAGTTCCGACGGTCCGCGGCGAACTGGTCGCGACCCCCCCCCCCCCCCCCCTCCCCGCCCCTCACGGCCGTCGCTCTCCGCGCAGCGGCGCAGTCGATAATTTTTTATTTAGCGGCGGAGCGAAATGGAAGAATTTCCAGCGAAAGAGGCGAAGAAGCGAAGGGGGAGGAGGGAAGAGGAGCAGGAGGTCGCTCGGTGGCCGAGGGAAAAAAAAAGCGAAAAAATTGGCGTCGTCACCGGTTTCCCCCGGAGCAGCGCGGTCCTTATTCGCGGCACGTAAACCCGGCGAAAATCAGCGGAGTTCACTCCCTTCTCTCGCTCTTCTTTTTTTTCTCTCGTCCTCTCTCTCTCTCTCGCTCCGTCCTCGGTTCTCAGCTCGCTGCTATTTCTTTTTCGCACTTTTTCTCCCACTCTAATTTTTTTCCCCGTCCCCGTCCTTTTTTATCCCTCGGCCTTGTCGAGAGAGCTTTTCAACGGGCCGGGGGCGCGCGCACGGTTCTCGTCCGATAAAGCTCGCGCGCAGGCCGAACATACCGAAGAAACGAGCCACGAGTTTTCGGTTAGTCGCCGCGTTCCACAACCCTGCGGGGTGGGGGTTGGGGGTTGGGGCGAAAAACGGAAAATAAACTGAGGCGAATCGAACGAGGTGGGGGTGTCGGGTGGGGGGGGGGGGGGGGGGGGAGAGCAACGTGACAAGGAAAGGGCTACGTCAGGGAAACCTGACTGACCTCGGACATGTGCTGAACGACCTGTCGATATAACGACCGGGGTTGAGGACCCTGTCGTCGCTCCTCATGCCGCGACTCCTGCCGGATAAACTCGGGGAAATCGTGGCTGCTACACGATGAAGTGGCTGGTATCAATTTTCGGCCCTTTTTATTTTTATGTGCCAGGACATTTATTTTTTATTATTGATTTTATTAGTAATTATAAATTTAATTTTTATTTTCTAATTAAAATTTTTATTGTTCATTTTATTTTTACTGTGTGACTGTGACATTAATATTTCACAGTCATTCTTTAATTACCACAAGAATGAAGTAACTTTATATGTCGTAATTGTTGTAATTGATAAAATTGAGTCAAGCGTTTGGTTAATTCAACTGAGCTTTTTTAGTCCGAGTATGTTTGCATTCTCAGCGAAAAATCATTAGCCCCGGTAACGCCTGGCGAACTTGAGACGCCGACTGTATACCGACCGAAGTCGTCTTCCAGTTTTTCTCTGTTTCCCAAGCTTTTCCAGAGGCAAACACGATACGCGGTAAGGGGAACCGGCTGCTGCCGCGCCGTCGGGGGGAATTGGATACTGACCCGGGTCGACCCTGTAACAGGCTATGTACCTGCGGACGAGGGTAAATGCGAATTTAAGAAAAATAAAAAAACTAAGATACTCTCCGCTTGTGTCCGGGACTTTCGCCAGTTTTCTCATTTGGAGCTTAATTTTGTCTTGGTAACTACAAAGTTATGGCTATCAATTTTAGTCCGTGCGTTTTTTTTTGTTTGAATTACAACAATTATAAACCAATTGTCAAACAAGTACGAATATGTATTGTTTTTTGTAAAATTATTAAGACGTGGATGATTGTCACTCTGTAGTTACCCCGATGTTTCCAATCCCCAGTCTATGCTCTGCCATATTATGCCATGCTATTGCGCCGTGTTATCACAGTTACCAAGTCACCACATGCCACGTTATCATAGCATATGCCGTGTTATCACAGTTTAAGTCACTTATCCCATCGGCAGGCGAAACCGAAACAGCGTAAACGAGAATTTGGTTTCGCTAATAATCGCGGTATCGCGAATCAACCACCTCTCATATATCCCATCACAATAAAAAAAGCAAAAACAAAAATCAATCACACGCGAGTAATGAAAAATTCCATTACACCCTCAGACCACCCGCGATCACGAAAAATCCCGCACGAATCGCGCTCTCGTTCCCGCAAAAATAAATCCCATCTACCCGGGACGAAAAGTAAATGAAAACAAAAAGATAAAAATGAACCGCGGGTCGTCGCGCAGGGTTCGGAGCTATGTCAAAGGACGAGAAAACCGTGAAATGAAAAGAGTGCGAGAGACGAGCGCAACGAGTGCTTGGGGGGGTGCAGCAGTGCTTGATTGACCCGGCCGGGGGCCGGTGTACTCACCGATCTATCGATATAGCGACGAGATTGAAGATCGAGCTCGTGCTGCAGGTCACGTCCATCGCAATGTAGAAGTCGCAGACAAAGCCCGGCAGGCTCCAAGCACCGTTCACCTGAAAAGGGGAAGAAAAACGACAACAACGCCGAGATGAGAAACGAGGGTTAATTGACGATAAGCTCTTCTTCTCTCCGCATCCGCGTAACCTCCCACCACCCTCCCCTCTCCCGCCCCTTCGCACTCGATCCCTAAAACCCCACTGCGCCTCTCGGGTCGAAACTTCGCTATCAGCCACACATACACGTTCGGCGTGTTGGTGCGCTGTGTACGTAAGTAAAGAACTAATCAGGGAAGGAGGCAGGATGCGCGTTGCCCCGGGTCCTGGACACCGCAGCCTCAGTCTTTCTGGTCTTTCTGGTCCCTGGACAGTGATTATATATAGCGCGGTGAGCTTCGACGATTTACACGGAATTACCGGGACCGGCGCCGACATCCTCGGCTTTGCTTCCCGTGCTTCCACGTTCCCCGCTACGCGTCACGAGGATTTGGAAGGATTCTTCGATTCTCCGGAGAGGAGAATCCTCGAGATATCCTGAGATCGCGATTAGACGCGATTGGCGGGGGATGAAAAATTCGAGTCGTCGATAAATCAGCGAAAAATCACGAGGTTTGTGAGCAGCGTTTCCGTTGATTGATTGGGGAGAATTGAATTTTTTTTTTTTGCTTTTTTTGTCTGTAGTTTATTAATTTGTTGTGGTTGATACAATCGATGACTTTGCGGTTTGTGTCATTCCTTTTGGTTCTGTTTGATTGAAATGGTGAAATTCCGGTTTTTTGGTGAAGGTCTTTTTGGGTTGACATTTTTTTTTTCGAGATTTTAATGCCACCGGGTGATTAAGGAAATGATGAAAAAATATGATATGAAAAATTATGCGAGTTGCTTTCTACTTCAGTTTCAATATTCTGTGATAATCGAAGGAGACTACGTGTTCGCTGTCATTATCGAAGTCACATGCAAAAAAATCATAAATCACCGTTCAATATGCTCGGCGCCAGGATCAGACGACGTTGCCTGGTGCGGAAAGTTTACAAGAAAGGATATATTAGATTTTCGTGTAAGCAAAGTTTTCTCATTAATCAGGAAAGCCGCGCTGGTATTTTTTTTCACCGTTCGTTAGGACAGGAAAAAAGAACGACTCTTCGACGTTCGAAAAAGTGACTTTGCCGGGAAACTGAAACGATATCCGCGACGACCGCGACGAACAATAGCAAAATTTCGATGAATCGATGATGCAGCACCGTAGGTCCGAATAAAAAAACACATCAAACTCGTCTGATCTCCGGTAGCAGTAACCACTGACGCATTGAAACTGAATCCGACTTTCCTACATTTAATGTGTGAGAGATATGATGGGGATGAATTACTTCCCGCATTTTCCCTCGCGGATATTTCATATTTATCTTGGCACATAGAACACATAAAAAAAAATAATCAAAAAAAAAAAAAAAAAAAAATACCAGAAGGACTGTGAATTATTTTCCGCGTTCCTATCTCCAATATCCCACATTTATCGCAGTCTGCATAACGCAATTCCAAGAATCCAGATTAATCGTCCAGCCTCTCTATATCCGTCGGTCAAGACTCTAAAAATATCTTTGCTCGTTTTTGAGCCACTAAATTGTTGCTGCAAAGTCGCCAAAAAGGATGACGAGGTCATCCAAGTCGACGGGCAGCGAATTTCCCTGATCTCTCCTATCGCCTTTGCGAGATTTCCCAGCACTTTTCCTCCCTCCGGCTTCTCAGGCCAAAGTGGCGCCGATCTCCTGCGTTTCCGGTTCGCGACTTACGCAGAGTCTTCGGTTTCCTCACGTTGCTCACGGGTCGATGAATCAAAGGTCCAACTCGCACAGGGATATTCACGCTATATATATACATACATACAGCTCGACCCACGCGGTCCGTGCGTTACATTTTTTTCCCTCCCTCGCTGTCCCGGATAACTGGATATGGCTGCCGCCCTTTCGTTTACTCACTCGCCGGTCGCGCGCGTCGGAGCTCTGCGAGATCCCCGCGACGTATGCGAGGCGGCATAGCCACTCCTACGCCCGAGCGTCGGTCGGTGCGCGACGCTCTCGGCGCCCCCGGAGAAACGCGAGAGCGAGGAGTCTTGATTTATTCGAAACGCTCGTGCCTCGCTTACCGAATGCTCCGGGAATCCGTCCCGAACTTAAAACCATTGCGCCCACCACACTTTCTCTCTCGCTCGCCTTTTTCTCCGACTCCGCAGCTTTTTCTTCAATCCCCACCCCTCCCCCCCCCGTCGCCCTCGCCCTCGCCCTCCGCATCCACCCTTATCCACCCCTTCGCACATGCGTCCCCAGTTTTCATCGATTCTCATCGCTGACTCGAGCTTACGATAATGGAAACATTTTTTTTTTTTTTTTTTTTTTTCATGGACCAGTTCTAGCAATTATTTTTCTGAAGTTTTTATTAGGACGATTTTATAGTGTTTTTTTAATGTTTTCATCAGGTGCTGATAAATGATCAACCAAATCTGCTTAAGGTAGTCCTTGCGTCTAGTATTCATTTCACATAAATTCGAGAAAATTGACAAGAAATTGCTACCACTTCTCGATAATATAAAAATCTGAAAAAAATCATGCATGTTATAAACGTTGAAAAGATTAATTTTCCATAACAAAAATTCCAAAATGTTATTAACAAATTGATGAAAAATAAAATTGTTCAACAAATCATTCGATAACTTAATTTTTTTGTTTCAATGAAAATAATGCGTTCATTTTTCTAAATATGCATGAATTTTTTCAATTTTTTTAATTCACTTTGAATTTTGCGTTTTTTAGCATGGGGAAAATCACAAAATTCAAAGTGAATTTTAAAATTTGAAAAAATTCATGCATATTCAGAAAATAGAACGGATTATTTTCATTGAAACAAAAAAATTAGGTTGTCGAAATATTTTTTGAACAATTTTATTTTTCATCAATTTATTAATAACATTTTAGAGTTTTTATTATGCAAAATTGATCTTTTCAACGTCTTTAACATGCATGATTTTTTTCAGATTTTTATATTATCGAGATGTGGTTACAATTTCCTCTCAATTTTCGAAAACTTATGCGAACTCGACACCAGGCGCAAGGACTACCTTAACCAGACTAGACAAATCTGCGATGATTTTGTCGCAGTAAAATCACCGCACATTCGTTGAAAGCGTTGAGGATCTCAACAGCTCAACGTCAGTCGGTGCCGACTGACGATTGTCTCGTTCGGGATTGTTCGGTGTTTGCCGTTACAGACTTCGCTGCGCTGAGAACGCGATCCCAGATTTTACGACTGCCTGAAGGCCAACGTTAATTTGAATACGCCCGGCGCACGTCAGCTCGACGCGCGCGCGCGTCGAGTGTCTATTTAGCGCTGGGCGTGTTATCCTTTTGCGCCCAGAGAGAGAGAGAATTAACCCGGATTCCAGACGCGGTAACGAAGCCCCCGACGGAAAATCGGCGCAAACGACGAGGACGGGGATAAAGGCGGAGGAGGAGGAGGACGAAGGGCGCGTCGCATCGTCAGCCGGCAAAGTGTCTGCCCTGCCTTGTTATGCACACTCAGCATCGAAACTGCATCAGCATCAGCATCCGCGCCAGGCGAAGCTGCACAATAAGTAGTTACGCCGCGCTTATACACGACAACCGTGTACCGAGACAACGTGACTCCCACGACCGAAGGGAAACACGTTCGACGGAATTTCGTCGATTTTCCCGCGGCTGCGCCCGGAGAAATTGCATGTTCGGACCAGAACAAATTTGGGGACGAATAATAATAGTGATTGAAGGAGATTGAAATGGAAAAGTCGTGTTTTCACTAAATAGAAACATGTACGATGCGCCTTCTCGCAGCTACACTGTTAAAAATCTACGGTGTCAAACGGTGCTGGTGTGGACTTTTTCCTGGTGTTACTTATTACAGTGTTAATATTAACACTCTTTACGGTGTTAAATTAACACCAGCCATTTCGTTAAATTTTCCCTGTGTTACCGACGAAGCATTATAACACTTTTTGATTTAAAGGCATGAATGCAGGTATCATGTGTGATTTTTTATTATCTCGTGAATAAATTAGTCGCTTTTCTCAGTTTTTATCGAAAAATTCAAGAAAAAAATCCATTTTTTCATTACAGATTTCTCTACCGGGTAATTGATCTGTAATTTTTTTTTTCGAAAATCAAAGTTCTGACTAATTCATTAACGAGATTCACATTACTGGTGTCTGTATTTCAATTCTCGCTTCGATCCGTTGATAATTCGCGAAAAACGGCACTTCTGACTTTTTGAGGTGAAAGTCGGTATTTCAGACTCAGTTAACACCGCTCATTATCACCGCGATTGGTGTGGACCTATATAGACACCGATTTGGTGTTGTTTTTAACACCGGATTTTTAACAGTGTAGGAATACGTAACGGTAATATTTGAGTAGATTACATTTATAAAAAGTCGATAAATGCTATTTTCGCGAGGTTTTCAATTATTATTTTTGAATGGCAGCTGATCTAAAACGGGGTGATAGTCATGATCTTGATTATATAGCTGGTTAAGTTTCGTATCTGGCAATGACGTGACCTCATCTATTATAATTTCGGTGAACAGAATTCCATTGACGTTTGGTGCCGTAGACAAAGATTGGATAACATCGTAAGGGACCAAAAAAAAAAAAAAAAAAAATCCAGGAGTATAATTATGATCGAACGAGACCGAAATGGAAAATTCGTGTACTCGTCATAACGTAGAAACATGTACGCCCACCATTTTTTTACTTTTTTCAAGACCAACGTGCGAATCTAGAATTACGCGGTCACCTTTTGTGGATCGAAACCGATGTAATTCGTCGAATGACTCGCAAATACCGCGAGCGGTATGCGCCGAACGCGGCGTCGATGATCCACAAGTGTCTGGTTCATTTGCATTTCCGTCGATAAAGTAGATTCTCACGCCTCTTTGACGAATTCCGGGACGAGGCGAGAGATCGCGCCGATATCCCCACGAACGGGGAATCGTTTTCCTAGCGGAATTTGCACTCGACTCGAGCCCCCCCCCGAGGGTCGCTGAGCACACTTTCCCTTTGATTCGTCGGCCCCTCGGCGGTGGAAAATATATGCGAAAAGTCACATCTCGTACATTCTCAAGCGGACCCGAAATCGCGTATT
The DNA here is from genome assembly GCA_964034905.1 of Itoplectis maculator. Taxonomy (NCBI): domain Eukaryota; kingdom Metazoa; phylum Arthropoda; class Insecta; order Hymenoptera; family Ichneumonidae; genus Itoplectis; species Itoplectis maculator. The sequence goes on from OZ035870.1 coordinate 5,057,847, forward strand.
TCCGGAAAATGCATGAAAAATATATTTTTTCCTACGCCTCAAAAATACATATAACGCAAATCCGGATTATATTTCAGCTCTAAAAGTGACACATTTTTGACATATTTTTTCCAGGGCGAAAGACGTGAGGTTTTTTCTCAAACGCGCGAACATTTTTTTCCTCACGTATTTCCAATTCTTCGATACCGTCGATCCAATTTTATTCAACGACGAGAAAATCATATAAATACCGAAGTTCGATGCATTTGGCCACGGACAAGGTTTTTAATCAATTTCCAAGGAATGACTCGCTGCCAAGGAAAAAAAATCGGTCAGCTTGAGAAAAACACGGAAAAACTACGGGCGTTAATTTCCACGTTTCGCATTGCCTGCGATGTTCCGTCAGGAGGAATAAAATTGCTCAGAAGAATCTCGGTCTTTGGCATGCAGCCTCCGAGGAATAGGAATCCTCGTCATAGTTCGTGACGTCTTTCACGTGCGGACAGAGCGGCAACTATATGCGTATATACGTGTACATATATATATATATCGAAAAAACGGGCTGAGAGAAAAATCGCTTGGCACACGGACGCGTCTGTGGGAATCCGGAACATCTTTCATCGAGCACGCGATGGCCCTTCGCGCGCTCGCGCCAGATTCCCCCGGCAAAAGTCATCCTCGTACTTTCCTCTTTCGCCTCCCCGACATCGACGACAGATTTCACGGGGCAAAAGTGCTTCCACTCTCTTTCCATAGTTTCCCATTCGCCGGCCAAGAATCCGGCTTGCGTGCTCCGCGAAGGCATCGGGCATCTCTATAGTACAGTATAATATTACTAGTTCACCCCCACCCTAACCCAACCCTCGACTACAAGGGGAGATCCATAAAATGAAAGACGACAGATCGATGCACCGAGTTTTTCCTCTGCTTTTTCCGAACCCTCGAATTTCTTCGTCGTTTCGACGGAACACGAACATGTTTTTTGGGAAAATGAGCAGTAAAAAATGCAGCGGTGTTAGAATCAGAATGATATAGAAATTTTTTCCACCGGTTTGAGTAAAAAATAATTGTACACGGAGAGAAGGATCTGATAAAATTTACCAATGGATCTAGTAAAAATTACCAATGCGCCTGGTAATTGGCCGCCATAGCCGCCATCTAGCGTTAAGTACGAGAACTACGAGAATTTTTACCATATATATGAACATTTTTACCATATTTCGTAGTAAAAATTCTCAATTCCGTGGTAAAAATTCTCAAAGTTCTCGTACTTCTTGATAGATGGCGTCGTGACTCCCCTGTGCCAGAAAATAATGGTACTTTTTACTAGATATATGGTAAAATTTATCAGACCCTTCTCTCCGTGTACAGGGCGGAGGAATAGAGTAATATTAGAAAAATATATTTATTCAATATTTATCGAATTTAGGAACAGCAAACATTGCGTTTTGGGTTGCATTGCAACTTTTCTCTCATGTTTTGTTTTTACATTTCCTGAACCACTTGTAGGTTGTTCGCATTGCAGACTCATATGGTTCACATTACTGAGCATACGCAAAAAAAAGTCGAGCGGGTTGAATCACCGAGGACCATCTATAAAACATAAATCCGAAGAATGGTTCACTGCCAGGATCTCACGAAGAACGTGTTTTTGCGTTCCTATATTCCGTGCAGGAACAGCGAGCTTCACCTCTGGGAGTTGGGAATAGGGGTTGAAACTTTTCAGTGAATCATATTCACACATTGTTCGCACCGTCTGTTCATAAATACAGTTTTATGATCTATTCAGATATGATTAATGTATGAATTTATTCATTTATTTGAGTGTTTACTCATTAGCTCAAAACGTGAAAATCAATTTAAAAAAATACTATTATTATTATTATGATTACTACTACTATTAATTCAGCAAACATTCATGAACATTGAAATTCAGTAGTTTTTCACTGTGTATTCACATCAGACTCCGAAAATTCAAAATTACAATATTCGTTCCAACTTTCAACGCGACAAGGGCACATTTTTTTTTCTCCCTCGAGATGTAACGGAGCCGCGGTGACTCCGACGGCGACCGGTTACAACGTCGAGAGGTGACGAAATATGTTAATAATTGGTGCGCTCCGAGCGCAGCCTCGTCGCACGGGGCGCGCGGGTGGACGGCGGGGAGGGGGACGAACCTTGCCCACATACCCCGTCCCGTTAAGTAGACGCTAATGGAGTCGGGAGAGCGTACGCGCTTTACGAGCGACGCACCATCCTGCAAACGCTTGAAACTAATTAGCGAGAAAATTAGCTCGTACGGCGACGCGAACGCGCGCGCGCGTCGTTCGTCGCGTTTCATGGACGCGCGCTTTTCGCGACCGCCCGAACTGCAACGCGCCGCACGCGGAGCTCTAATGCTTCGGGGTGCGCGCGCGCGACGTTCGGCCGGGATGTTAATTCCGACGTAGCCGACGGAGCAGCGAGCGAGGGGAACGAGACACAAGATGAGGAACTCGAGCAAAGTCGAAGCAACACGACTGGGCTCGCCGGGCACGTAGCACCGGATGCCTCTTATAATGTATAACACTCGCGCGACGAGCGTCGCGGAGAGAGCTTTCTCAGCTTTCTCGGCTCTTGCGGGCTCGTTGAACTTTCGAAAAGTCGATTCGACTCTGCTCCACCCCTTTCCCTCGCCTCCGAACTAAGACCCACGACCCGTTTATCGGGATCTCACGCGCGTCGCTCGGCGCGATTAATTCGAGCACCGTGGCAGATATAACGCAATCGCGCTATATGTGTCGCGCGCCGGATGGATTCGACCATGTTATTGCAATTTCAATTTTTTTCGAATCTCTGGAAGTAAATTTAGCTCCTGTAAATAATAAGACATCCGATTGCAATTTCGAACGTGTCATTACGTTTATTGATTATTAATGAAGAGTTTCGTCAAGGAAACGGTCATTATATCGGTAAATTTCGATTTTGCGGCATGAGAAACTTTGATTTTGAATTTTGAAAAAAAAAAATTTTTGGCCGAACAGTTTGTCAGAAATCGTAGATCTGGCCGCCGGGCCAAAAACCGCTCAAATCGGGGTCACGAAATTTATGTTTTCAAAATATCGACTTCTAACCTATACCATCGTTCTCAAGTCGCATATTCTACCCCTGAAAACACTGTTCACAACCCTTTTTTAGTTGATTTTGAACAAAAAAAATGTTGGTCAAACAGTTGGTCAGAAAACTTTAATGTTCCACTTGTGGGAAACTGCCGTCTTGCCCACCACCGCTTTGGTTATTTCCACGATGATTCTCACTGCCGTACAGTGGGAATCACTGTGGAAATTATGAAAATAGCGGTGGGCAAGACGGCAGTTTCCCACTAGTGGGAAACCGGTGGTTTCGTTGTGTAGTAGATCCGCTAGAGATTTGGCTTTGTTATCCCATGGATTTTTCCTATAGTGAAGAGATCCGAAATGAAACAAAATAAACCTTGCAAATTGCTTCCTCAGTATTTTACACTTTTGACAAAGCTACCTCTATGAGTAAGTATGTTGATCAATTTTGGCTTCCTCATAGAGGAAGCTTTGTCAAAAGTGTAAAATACTGAGGAAGCAATTTGCAAGGTTTACTTTGCAGGCTTTTTTTTATTCTACAGGAAACGAAGTCAAAAGACGAGGGACGACGTCCTCTTCGTTTTCGCACTCGAGTCCATTTTCGGGTTATATCGCGCCGATGAAAACGCTCGCGCGGGCGGCGAATCCGCGCGAATCGATATCCGCGCGCGGGTCGGATGATGCATCAAGAAACACGTCCGAGCGGAATTTCCCGCGGGACGATGTCACGTCGCGCGGGACCGTTGCCGCCGACGCCACGCGAGCGAAATGCGGCTGCACACTCGCTCGATACGATCGCGGATCTCGCTTAGAATATCGTTTGCGAAATTCTCGGAGATTGTTCGCGTTATGATTTTTCGAATACGGGAGTAATAACGGAAAATGAACGAAAGGAAGGAAAAATACAATCTACAGTGGAATCCGCCGCATTTTATACATTTTTATTGGACTTTGCGTGGTCGGAATGATCGACATGTGCGACCGTTTCTCGTGTCTGATTATTTCGCCACTTGACTACTTATTCACATTATATAAGCTTTGCAAAGATCCTGCATAAAATACATTTTTATATTATGAAAAGAAAAGAAAAAAAAGAACGTTGTCAAGTCTCTGAACAGGTTAACACCGAAATCAACGATTGACGTGTCAACCGATTTCGGGTGGCCGAATGTGGCTCCACAGGTCCTTAAAATATACCTTCGGTATATTTTACCTACCTTATTTTTTAATCGCATGGCGATACGGTCAAGCGTCGGATGCTCCATCTCGAGGCCAAAAGAACATGATCGAACCACCTCGATCGGATTGCCTCGGGAGGCCGTTTTTACCGAGAGCCGTTCGCGACACGCGAGAATATACACGCGGCCTTCCTCTCCTTTATGCTTCCGCCGCGTTATTTTTCCACGAGCGATTTTCTCGGCTATTTTTTTTTTAGTCCCTCTCAACGGAGTTCGTAATCTCGGGGCGACGCACGCGCGTGTTCTTCATACGCACTCGAGGTTCTCGGACGCTGTGAGTCGTAAAAAAAAATCGTGGCGCAAGTAATATTCCCGTCGTTGTTTTTCCTGACTTTCAAGTACCTAATTTTCCACCATTTATCATCATTCACTTATTATTATTATTGTTATTATTATTAATCTATTTTATTATCATATCTTTTACCAAAATTGACGTTTTTTTTCCAACAACCATTTTACTATATTTAACCAAGTGCAAATATTCATCAAAATATAATCATTGAATAAAAAAACTGAATCTCTTCTCAAGCATCAAAAATCATCTTCAAAATACATATCGAAAGACGCTCAGTTAATTAATTCTCGGGTCGGCGCACGAAACTCGCGCGGCGCGCTCGGCGATTGCATTAGAACCGAGAGGAACTTAAGTCAAACTCGGACTCTATTAACGCGTACACGTCGCGCGGCTCCGGCCTAATCCCCGGCGCGGTTCCGCGGCCCCCGACGCTCGTTCCCGGAGCGCGAGGAGCGAGAGATAGAGCGCGCGCGCGAGGGCGAACACGAGGGTTAAGACAGAACTCGGGTAATTCTCCGGGAAGGAGCTTACCGCGAGCGAGATGTGACACGCTGCCTCTACCGAAGCATTCTCGAAGCGGCGATTGTACTAACGTATAGAGCGGAACTCGACTCTCAACTCAGCCCCGCGCCGCGAGTCCCGAGGCTCCTCCGGCTTCTCGCTATGGCTTTCGCTTCGCGCGTCTATCCACGAGGACCGGGGTCCGCGCGTCAGGCGCGCTCGTGGAGACCGCGGCGCGTGGCTATTACGACCTTTCATCGGATTAAATTCGGCCCCGTTGCCGTACAGAAGTTCGGGTGTGGGGTGGAAGGAGAGAAGCGGCGGCGGGGGGAGAGGGGGGGGGGGCGGGGGGTGGAGAAACAGGAACACGTTGTTCGCGCGTGATAGTCTTCCAGGGGCCTCGAGCGGCGCGCGAGCGCGGACCCCGAATTCTCGGGTCTCCCAAGACCCTCTGTCTGGCTCACCGAGCGCGCTTGATTCGCTCGGCTCTCGCAGAGAGAGAGTCCAGCACTCGCTCTCCACCGTCGCTCTACGCCTCGACCACCTCGTCCTTCTCCTCGTCGTTCGTCTCCCCCCCTTCTCCCCCTTCTCGTCCTCCACCTCCTCCTCATACTCCTCGTCCTCTACACTGTTAAAAATCCGGTGTTAAAAACAACACCGAGTCGGTGTCTATATAGGTCCACACCAATCGCGGTGATAATGAGCGGTGTTAACTGAGTCTGAAATACCGACTTTCACCTCAAAAAGTCAGAAGTCCCGTTTTTCGCGTATTATCAACGGATCGAAGCGAAAATTGAAATACAGACGCCGGTAATGTGAATCTTGTTAATGAATTAGTCAGAAGTTTGATTTTCGAAAATAAAAATTACAGATCAATTACCCGGTAGAGAAATCTGTAATGAAAAAATCGATTTTTTTCTTCAATTTTTCGATAAAAACTGAGAAAAGCGACTAATTTATTCACGAGATAATAAAAAATCACACATGATACCTGCATTCATGCCTTTAAAGCAAAAAGTATTATAATGATTCGTCGGTAACATAGGAAAAATTTAACGAAACGGCTGGTGTTAATTTAACACCGTAAAAAGTGTTAATATTGACACTGTAATAAGTAACACCAGGAAAAAGTCCACACCAGCAGCGTTTGACACCGTAGATTTTTAACAGTGTACCTTCGCCTCACCCTTGTACTCCCCCTCCTCCCTCCTCCTACCCTTCTCCCTCCTCCTCCTCCTCCTGTGGCGCAAGGACACCGAGTGTCGCGCACCGCGCACCGACCCACTACGCCCAGCACTTGGCGTAAATCCAGATACTCGTGGGCATAGTTCAACGAAGTGGGCGGCGGCGGCGGCGGCGGCAGTAGCGCCGGTGGCACCGGGAGGAGAGTGAGAGGCGCGCAGATATGGAGAGAGAGAGAGAGAGAGAGAGAGAGAGAGAGAGAGAGAGAGAGATAGACAGGGAGAGACCGGGCGAGACGTCGCGTCGAGGAGAGTGGAAACACTGGGGACCGAGGTGGAAGGCAGAGGGAGATAGAGAGCGACGAGGCTCGCGAGGGATATTGCCAGCTTCGCGGAAATTCATGCGCTCGAGCCGCGCACACCGAACGCTCGAAACGCTCGGTGCTCGCGGAGCTTGCTCACCCGATATGGATCGACGATATTACGCCGGGCGCACGATATTATAATCGGGCGAGCTTGGTCTCTCGCTCTTCTGATTCTGTCTCAACTCATCTGTCTCTCTCACTCTCTCTCTCTCGCTCGCTCGCTCGCTCGCTCCGGCGCGCGCGAGGCCATCGAGCACCATTCGATAGTTCTCCCGGTTCGTGATCGTCGCGCCGTCGTCGGAGAAGGAGGAGTCGACGGTGCCGAAGGTGACCGGGGCTCGTTGAATCAAGGCGAGAACGAAAGGGCTGAGTTTGTTTGGAAATAGGCAATCGTTAGAGGCTCTTTGAACGGTGAAATCATTGAAATATAATCTCAGCTGTTCGCATATTCTTTCTTTGCTGAAACATGAGAAAAATTAATTTTTTCCCTTGCACTTTTTGAGGGAAAAAAAAATCCTGTGGCAAAAGTTATCCGATGGCAAATTTTCGGCTAATTCCGAGAAGCACCGTTATCCGCTCGAGAAATAAAAAAATTCGAGAAGAAAAACGCGAAAAAATGATTTTTCACGTTTTTTTATTTATTTATTTTTTTTTTTATTTTTTATTTTTTTATTTTGTCACTTCTAATTATGTCGGACTACTGATCGAACTGCCCCCGGTCACCCCTGCAGCATTTTCACTCCACGTCTCGCAGGGCTCAAGGGAGAAGCCCAGGAGTGGAAGACGCAGGTAATAGAGATGAGACAGAGACGGTGACAGAAGAGAGAGAGAGAGACACAGAGAGAGAGAGAGAGAGAGAGAGAGAGAGAGAGAGAGGGGAAGAGAGCGAAACAGGATGAGGGAGGAAGCGGCTCGAGCGTGGGTGAACTAAACGACAATCGCTTGCGCCGCACGACCACAACAGCGACGTTTCGCGAGACACGTGCCAAGCGATGATTATCGCCCCCGGGCCGGACTTCAAATCGCATCGCGCGACCCACATAATTCACAAAACGAAAAATATATTAGTCTCACCGTAATTGTTAATTCTTATCGCGACGCTCGACAAGGACCATTTTATTAACGCGATTACGTCGCCCTTACTCCCCCCCCCCCCCCCCCCGATTCGCCGTCTTTTCGCCGTTTCTCATCGACGCCTTTGTCGTGCCGAGGAAATATTAAAAAAAGCTCACCCACCCCCCCCTTAGCTCCCCACTCTTGGCGGCCACTGTTTTGAGTAGCGGCCACGCGGTGTATTTACCCCCGCGATCGCGAGTGTAACGGGAGGCAATGGCTCTCGACGCGACACGCGAGCCGGAAGTAATTCCGGATCATTACAACGACCGGTGTTTATTTTTTTCACCCGGCGAAAAAGCCGCCGCGCCAGGCGAGAGGGAGAAAAACAGCTGGAATCCTCCGCGGGATATTTTATATCCTTGCGCCGGGATATTATCCGGCTCCTTCCACTCTCCTCCCCACCTCCCTCCCGAAATGCGGGGAGTGTGGAGGGAGCCGGCGGAGCGGGGGTGGAAGGGTAATTAGGGTAATTTCGAGTACTACCTGCAATTTGTGCCGAGTGTGTGCGCGGCGAGAGTGAAGAGAGCTGCGAGGGTGAGGGGTGGGAGGGGGGGGGGGGGGGTCGAACAAGCGATGTGGGGGAGAGTACAAGGGGAGAGGGCGGCGGGTGGAGGGAGTTGGAGGGAGGGAACAGCGTGACGCAGATGCCGGCCGCGAACTTCTGACCAAACCGCCGCGCATTTCCATTTAATGTATTCAATATCCTGTAAAATCCTCAGTCATATATATATATAATTCGCTTGATATTTCTCGTTTTGTGGTCTCGTTCTTTTCCTTTATTTTTTCTTTTTTAGACACAAATATTATTACGATAAATCGACCGAGTCTCTATTAATATTGTAGTCGGTCTCGAATACTCGTTAATATAAAATTTACATTTTCCAGTCAAATAAATATATACAATATTTCCCTTTTCCAATGATTCCACTTTCAATATTTCAACACACATTCTTCCATTCTATACGCACACAAAATCATTTCTCAACATCCCAAAATGAAACAATATAACTTCGCACCATAGATATAAAATATAATTACTCAGCTTTTCTTTTTATGTCGCTCGCTCGTTGGCTCTTTCCCCTGGGGCTCGCTGAATTATGTGAATTTGGTGAGATTCCACGTGTTCCTCTATCGGCCGGCCAAGCACGAAGATGGGTGATGCGACGAGACACAGTATCTCGTCCCAGAAGTGCCACGGAAATCGTAATCTGATGGGAAGCGTCCTTCCTACTCGTCGTCCCCAGGGCGAAAGAGATCGAGCTGCCCTAGGTACCGAGTCAGGTGGACCGCGCGAGTTTTCGGGTTTCCCCCACTATTTGCATAATAGTGGGGGGCGAGCTGTCGATCCCTATATCGATTCCTCGTGCGTTTCGCTACTTCGAACGCCGCGAATATTCAAAAGGTTACAAAATCCCCCCTTTCGGTCTAGAGCATTGTCAATGTGATAGGCTGGAATTATTTCGCGAAGTGAGATTATATTATAACAGATGATTGCTGAGATTTCGGTTTTTTTGTTACCTATGGCGAAGCTACATATCATATACACATACACATTCATACCTTCCCTTCCATTATTTCCAAAATGTTTTAAGGCATTTAATCCGAATATCGTATATAACTATTATGATACACACATACATTCATACATTCCATTTCATTATTTACAATGTGTCTTAGGGCGTTCAATCCGAGCGTCGTACATAAATATATATAATTTTTCGTCCGTTTCGTCTTACTTGTTCATGATTAAGTATAGACCGTTTACATATAATTTTTTTTTTTTTTTTTTTTTTTTTTTTTAGGAGAATTTGGAGTTCGTTCGTCGATGCTATGAACTCGTTACATGTTTTACCATCTGTTTGATAATTATTATGACTACATTTATTTTTATTCAAATATTTTTTTTTTTTTTTTTTTTTTTTTTTTTTTTTTTTTTTTTTTTAGGCGGCGACGTCAACAGGCGCGTGGTATAATCGTAAATTGGAACGATTGTAGGTACCGACTTCTGTGTTTCCGTTCTCTGGATCGGATAAGACAAATGCATTTTCTCCGATTTGCCGTACAATTATATATGGTCCTTCGAATAAATGGAAAAACTTTTTAATCACTTTATCGAGGGCATTCGACAGGTGTCGCACCCGTAACAACACCTTATCTCCGACTACTAATTTCACGGTGGAGATATGTTTTTGGGCCCTTCGTCGCTTTTCGAAACTTTTCTTAATATTTTCCTGAGCCAGTGTTACAAGATATTCGTGAGCTCGGGGTTCAGACTGTGGAAATTTTATGATTTTATGTATTTCTTCTTGAACCGGTTTTCCAAAATGTAGTTCATACGGTGATAATTGAGTGCTTTGGTGTACGGTAATATTCAAAATCTTTTCTATCTGCGGCACAAACTCCACCCATTTCGTGTGTTTGTCAGCACACACGGTGCGAAATAATCGGCCTAATTCCCGCATGACTCGCTCGGTCGGATTAGATTGTGGATGTCGAATTGAGCTGTAGATTACTGTAATTCCGTTTGATTCTAATTCCGTTTTCCAGGCGTGTGACGTAAATTGCGTTCCATGATCTGATAAAATTTTGTTCGGCTTTCCAAATTTAGGAATAAACTGATCGAATATTTTCTTTAGGGTCACTTTCACTGTTGCATTTTTCATCGGGTATAAACTCACGTGTTTCGAGAATGCATCGAGCATTACGAAAATGTATTGGGTCCCCCCCCGTGCTCTTGGAAGCGGCCCGAAATAATCGACAGTTACTAGATCATTGGGTTTTTCCGATCTTACCAAATTATATTCTCCTTCCATTGCTATTGTAAGATATTTTACTCTTTGACACAGGTCACAGTGAGTTACGAATTGTTTTACTTGTGTGGATAAGCCTTTCCAGAAATAAAATTTCTTTAGATGTTTAATTGTTTTGTATACTCCGGGGTGACCTAACTTTACGTGAATTGCTTCGATGAGCTTTTTCTGCAGACTTTCAGGAATGACGATTTGCCAGTCGGTACTCTCTTTTGCTCGATGGAACAGAATATTCTCATAGATCGTATAATTTGAGTTCTCGGAAACGCTCTCATTGTCTTCAATTACTTTCTTCGTATCCGAATCAGTCCTTTGCAATTCACTTAGATCCTTAAAACCTCGACTCAGATTTTTATCGCAGTTTAAGAGAGCTAAGGTTGTCAAAGCCGATTCTTCAGGGCACTGTACAACCGGAAGAAAGCATTGATGTAACGATGAGATTATTATCCTTTCCGAGTGATCTTCTTCAAATTTTCCCCTGGGATTTCTACTAAAAAAATCAGCCACTTTATTATCAATACCCCGACAATATTCTATTGTAAAACTATATTGCTGCAATAGTAAACTCCACCGTGAGATTCGTGAATTCTGGAACGCTGTACTATTGAGAAAAGTTAAACATTGATGATCGGTCACAATCACAAAACGGATTCCGAGAAGATATACTCTAAATTTTTCGACCGAATAAATGATTGCCAAAAGTTCTTTCTCCGTAGTGGTGTAATTTATTTCGCACTGCGTCAGGCACCTACTCACGACGTTGATAATATTGTGATTATTCTGCTCGTCGATTTGATATAGAATTCCACTCACGCCCTTGTCACTCGCGTCCGTTTGCACTCTGTACCCTGCACCGGGAATCACGTGTTTTAGTGTTACACAGTTCACAAAATCTTCCTTCAATTTTTTATAAGCCTCGGAGTGCGTTTTGGTCCATACCCAATTTTTATCCTTCGTCAGGAGATCGCGCAATTCATCGATCGCATAACTGTGATTTACATTAAATTGGCGGTAGTAGTTAAATGCTCCCAAAATTTGTTGTAATTGCTTTTTATTTTTAGGTTCTTCGAACTCTAGGATTATTTTTAGTTTATTGGGTTCTGGGCTTATCCCTTCGCGATTGATTATAAACCCTAAAAACGGGATCTCCGCTTGGAAAAAGCTACATTTTGACATTTTAATCGTGAAATTAAATTCCGTTAACCGTTGGAATATTTCTTCGAGTACCCGTAGGTGCCGCTCAAACGTATCTGTTCCGATAACGATATCATCTATATAACACGATATATACGGAGCAAATTCATTTTCTAATGCGTGGCTGAGAGCGCGAATAAATCCGCTACCCGCGGTTTTTAGGCCAAACGGTATTCGGCAAAATTGATAAAGCTTCGAATCGAAGAGAAAGGCCGTAAATTGCCTCGAGTCCTTGTGTAACTTTATTTGCCAATATCCTTGGGTTAAATCGAGTTTGGAAAACCATTTCGCGCCGTGAAATTTTTGCAGTAATTCGTTGATAAGTGGCGGAGATTCATGATCGTCTTCAATCATTTTATTCACGTATCGCGCATCAAGGCAAACCCTTACCGACCCATCCTCCTTCATCACGATTCTCAAAGGATTGCAATATTGGCTCACTGCTCGCTCAATAACACCATTTTCTATCATTCCGTCGATCGCCTTTTTCGTAGGTTCTCTTAAGTGGAACGGAACAGGATATGTGTGTCTAATACTGGGTCTATTGTTAATTAATTTCAATTTATGTTCGTATCCTTTTGCACACCCTGGTTTGTCCGAAAATAATGACCTGAATTTCGCGAGGGTATTTATTACCCTTTGCTTCTGTGAACTTTCGAGTAATGTTAGTTTACACGCGATCGTTCGAAGAATCTCCGAGAATTCTTCGGTGCCCACGATTTCGATGATGTGACTTTCCTCGATATTTAAAAGACCGTAGCTCCTCGTTATGCTTGGATAATCGCGGGAGCACAATTTCGTTTCGTTAAAAAGGGCAACAGAATTATTCTCATTATCAATCACTGTCCTATCTTTGTTTTCGGGGACTTGATCATTTTCTATTTCATCGCTCCTTTCGGGGCATTCCATGTCTTTCCCCCTTAAAGGGGATTTATCCCCCTTAGGCGCGATTTCAGCTGTTGATATTTCGATTACTTGAGAAACTTTCTGACTTCGATTATCCTCGACCGAGGACATATGGCTTAGGTTAATCACGTACACAAATATATCTTTATTTTTTCGTGAGCAACGAAGAGTCTCGGAAGCACCTCGCTCGAACATCACTGTCTTGTCACACAGAACTTTTCCCGCGACTTCAATTTTTTGTTTTTTATAATCGAGCACGACCTGATTTTTTAACAGCCAATCGTTCCCCAGGATGATATTTGATGTTAGATACGGAATAATCAAGAAAGAAAAACCCAATACTCGACTATCTAACTCGATCTCCAGCCAGACTTGTTGTTTTATTGTTGTTGATTTTTTGCCTATCGCCGTTGTAACGTATAAATTCGAGACAGGTAAAATATTCATCCGTTGTTTCGCCGATATTTCTTTGTAAAATTCTTCCGATATAGCAGTGATTTGGCTACCCGAATCCAATAAAATTGTTCGTATTTGTCCGAATATAGTTACCCGTAAATGAGGACAACGGGCTATTGAAGGACCCGTATCTTTTACGTTCCCGGAATTCTCTTCCCCATCAATCCCGTCCGATAATTCTTTAATAAAATCAAATCCTTGGCGACGCGTTGTCGGACCACTACTCAACGCGTCGCTTATTAGTTTAAATGGCCCTGTCTTGGTTGCGATTGCGTGTTGTCTTGAGTATTCTGATTGTTTGAATTTAAGCGCGAATCTCCCGGTGGTGGAAAGCGCGTATCGGGTAATGGGTACATAGCTCTGGGATACTGGTTACTCCGATTATATCTGTCATAATTCGCGTCTCGATAATTGCTACGCGGATAATCATAGTTTCCTCGAAATCTTGAATATGGCTTGTTTTCCCGTCGATAATCGTTATTATGCCCAGAATGGTGTGTCTCTACCTGTCTGACCTTCACGGGTTGCCTCTGTGCCTCGTTGTTATTATTCCACGGTTTACTTTCCCTGAATTTTGCGCGTTCTCGTCGTATCCCGTCTAAACTCCCGAGTGTTTGACCGATCACGGTGTCGTTATTAAAATCGACCGTAGCTAACGCCTCCCGGACCCAAACTGGATATTGTTGAATTATATTATAATTCACCTCATACGATGTTAATCTTGGACTGAAATATCTCGCGTCTCTAACTTGCTGATAGTAGAATGTTTGTAGGGATTCGTCATTTACATCGCACCGACGAGCAAGCCATCGATTTTTAAACATAACTTTTATCGGTACCGAATAGAATTCTTCCAGAAAAGATTTTTTAAACTCTTCGTAATCCCGGAAAACTGGCTTTAGTTCGAACCACAACGCGGCTTTTTCTTCTAGCGCGTGTTCTATCATCATCATTTTCCGCTCCTCTTTTATATTTTTTATCTTAAAAAATTTTTCCATTTCATCCAAAAACTCCGCGGGATTTCTTGTTATTTCGTTATTAAATTTCGGCATTTTAATTTCCACATGGAAATTCTGTACATTACCCACAATCGTTGCCAATTCCTCGAGATTCCTATTTGGTTGACCTTGGTTTATTATTTCTTGCGGATTAATGCCCACCGCTGGCTGCTCCTGTTGTTGTCTCCGCTCAAGGGCGGCTCGCTGAGCCTCGAGACTCTCGCGTAACTGTTCCAACTCCCGACGCTGTCGTTCCAAATTCTCCCTTTCCGATTGAATTTCTCGGCGTCTAATCGCCTCGTCATCGTTATCTCGTATTTCTCGGCGTCTATTCGCCTCGTCGTCATTATCCCGTAATAGCGGCATACTCGTTTTCTTTACACGTGACCTGCTGGAAAATTTATAATTTAAAAATTTTTGCTTTGAAATTCGGCCCGATTGAGTCACGTACTCGTTTATATGATTGTCAGCCATACAACACAGAACATTCCGCAAACAACTTTTTTAGTTTTATTTTACTTTCGGTTCTCAATATCTGTCACTAATAAATTTTAATTAGCAACCATATCGAGCCTCATTGTTGGGCGCCAATGTAAAATCCTCAGTCATATATATATATAATTCGCTTGATATTTCTCGTTTTGTGGTCTCGTTCTTTTCCTTTATTTTTTCTTTTTTAGACACAAATATTATTACGATAAATCGACCGAGTCTCTATTAATATTGTAGTCGGTCTCGAATACTCGTTAATATAAAATTTACATTTTCCAGTCAAATAAATATATACAATATTTCCCTTTTCCAATGATTCCACTTTCAATATTTCAACACACATTCTTCCATTCTATACGCACACAAAATCATTTCTCAACATCCCAAAATGAAACAATATAACTTCGCACCATAGATATAAAATATAATTACTCAGCTTTTCTTTTTATGTCGCTCGCTCGTTGGCTCTTTCCCCTGGGGCTCGCTGAATTATGTGAATTTGGTGAGATTCCACGTGTTCCTCTATCGGCCGGCCAAGCACGAAGATGGGTGATGCGACGAGACACAGTATCTCGTCCCAGAAGTGCCACGGAAATCGTAATCTGATGGGAAGCGTCCTTCCTACTCGTCGTCCCCAGGGCGAAAGAGATCGAGCTGCCCTAGGTACCGAGTCAGGTGGACCGCGCGAGTTTTCGGGTTTCCCCCACTATTTGCATAATAGTGGGGGGCGAGCTGTCGATCCCTATATCGATTCCTCGTGCGTTTCGCTACTTCGAACGCCGCGAATATTCAAAAGGTTACAATCCTCGTGCAACTGCTCGCCCGAGCTACGTACCTACGATTTGCCTCGATTACGCTGTTTCCTCGCGCATCGACCACACAGACGATTTTTCGCTCCCTCCCCCCCCTCACCCCCTCACCCGACCCTTCCCCCTTCTTATGCCTCACGTCGAAACCCTGGGGGTTTCCCAACTCGAATGCACCGATTCGCGTGTTAAAGCTCGAGCGGCGCACGGTCGAGTCGTAAAATTCGCTTCGACTTTGGAATTCATGGGACACACGAGTTTGTCAAGGAGAACCTCGAATCGCGCGCGTGCGCACGCGCCAAATGAGCGGATAGCAGTAAAAGTCAATGATTCTGTATTCAAAGTTTCAGACTCCAATCGGATTTAATAAAACTGAAAATGGAATACTAAATTTTTCGGCTGCGCGAGACGCGCGGGGGAGGAAAAATTGTGAGGATAAAAGTTTCATGGCTTGTTTTACGACAGTCATCGGCGATTCATGTTTTTTCGCACCTTTTATCGGCGGTCGAGGCGAAGTCTGCTGATAACTTTGGCTGGGAACGTCAACAATTGGCCGTTGCGAAATATATCAAACGAAGTTTGATTTATTGCAATTTTTTTTTGTAACGAAGGGAAAAATAATTGTCTGTTCTAATAAAATCGGATGGTGATATAATTTTCCGGCGACTGATTTAATTGTCAGTCTGGGCAAATTATCAGCAGCATCGCCCAATTCGTTGCGGTCGGGAAAAAATTAATTTATCGGTAAATCAATTCCGCCGTCCGATTTGGACGCTCCGGGACCATCCAGCCAATTATTTTTTCCCCGTGGTTTACGTAATCAAGCGCATCGCATCGATACGTCGCCTCGATAGCCGCGAGGCGCGCGTTTCAATTGGAAAAATAATCAGCTCGAGTTTGTGCAGTGACGAAGGTCCCGGTGCGATCGCACCGAGTCGATAGCGGCGGGCGTTAACGCGTTTAGTGGACAAGGTTGCTGTGCGGTCGGACGAACGAGACGTTCGGATTGAGTCGCTGTGTGTGATACTGACTGACGGGGGGGCGCGGCGGAAAAGCCCAGGAGAAAATGAGAAAGCGCCGAGGGAGATAAAAAAATATGTACATACACAGGGAGACGACGGCGGGACGTACGAAAAACATGGGAACCGAGATATAACGCGTCCCGAGCAAAACCTACGAAGCCAGAGCCACACGACCCTCGTGGCGGGACGACGAAACTGCGAGAATGGACCTATATCAAGGAGATTGACAGTCCAAGATTGTTTGTTCTCAGCCGACGACGTCAGGCAGACACTGCGATTGTCTCTCGGGTGGCGTGAAACACAGGAGATACGTTTCGACAGTCCGGCAGGTGAGCTCGATCATTTTTCAACGGAGACGAAGAAACAAGGGACATAAAACTATGGCGACAACCTGACTGACAGGTATGACTATATTTCTTTTCCCTTTCGCTGTGTTCGTCAAGGCTCGCGGACTGCGCGGTTGGTGACGAATTGAAGTGAAGGGGAAAATACTGTAGACGTCGGTTTGATACACGCACAGAAAAAACAAAATCAGTATTGGGTAGTCGACCGATGTAGTGACTATAAATAAATCAAAATTTGACTACTTTTTGCTTAACAGTTTTCACGGTCACTGCGATTTTTTTTTCTTCCCCTTGCAGGCCACTGTTTTTCAGGGGGTCGTTGCAGCGCAGCGGAAAAACGTCGAACACGGGTGCGAAACTCGTCGATTACGATTTTTTTTCATCGTTCTTCCCGAGGACCGCGTGATAAACCGGAAAATTATGCGACTCGCCATGTGGCGCCGTGCCCGACGCTTCTTTTCTCGCTGCCCATTACGCGTTCTATCCTGCTTTCGGAGTCACCCCCGGCGGGATCGTAAACCTCACCGTCGGCAGCCTCTGCGGTTTGCCAATGAGGAGACCGAATGGCCTATTTTCGACACTCGCCGAAGACGATACTCATCGTCGCAGACGGAGACTCCCGCGAGTTTTCCCACAATAAGGGAACACGCAGATCTCACGTCGGGCGTAAAACTTTTCTTTTTCTTCCTCTTTTGGATCATCCGCGCGGTCGTCAACGTGCTCCACTTTCTCCTTCAGGAGGCGAAGACGCTCGTAACCACGGCTCCTGCGCGACGTGAATTATGACTCCTGGCGCATTATCAAATTTGATGGACATCGTGTTTCGTGGGTGACGCGATTTTTCGTATTTATCCCTGTTTCTTACTTGTTTTACCGTCTCTTGGTTTAACGACATCAAGTTTGATCCCGAGATCGAGATACGAGGACGAATGTCAAGGTCAGATGGATCAGACTTGCGGTCGTGTTTGTGGTTCCAAGTTGCGTGTTCGCGTTTGGACACAAGCGGAAACTTCTGGATATTAAATTCATACTTTGCTTCAACTTCACTCGGAACTCGATTAAAGCGGCACCTTTGCGAGGGAATTTAATTAGGAATAAAGTTCTGGCTTAAAGGTGGGTTTCAACTTGAAACCGGAAATGCATCTTTCATCGAGTAGCACACGAAGTCATTGAACCCGCAACTTCCGGTTAAATTCTCGTACGTCACTCGGCTCCCTCTTGCCGACGCCTGATGGATCTTCGCATCTGAAAATTCATATTTCATTCCGACGTTGGTTGAAAATTAAATTACACGTAAAGTTTTACCTGGAAGGTGAGCTCTGACGTGGCACCGTAAATTTCCGTTTTATTGAGTGGCGAGCGAAGTCGCCGAACCCAACTTCCGGTTAAATACTCGCACGTCACTGGGCTCCCTCCTGCGTAAAACACCTAATGGATCTTCGGGGAGCGGTCGTGAAAGTGAATCAGTTTGCGCCTACGCGCAAAGGCCCCGAGGTTATCCGACGCTCTTGGCCGACTTCGCTTGGAAGCGACGAATCCTTTGCGTTGATTAACCTCATCCCCCGTCGCCGTCGAACAATCTGCCTCGGATGACGAACGGATTGCGCGACTTCGATATAATCCAGAGGCAAGTATCTCCTTGGAATCTCAAGATATCCCACGGGGTACTCCGATATCTGCTCTACCAGTAAGTTGACGACATCTGATAACGAGGACCACATCCGGCAATGAGACGAAACGGGAAATTCCGTGATGGGGTGGAGACCCCAACCGCGCATCCCAATTATCGGATTTCCCACTCGTACACGAAATTCCGTCACCGTGATAACGACGCGGCTGTAAATATTACTGAAAGACATTTTGAGTAATAGTTCGTCCTAAAAATTGGCGGGCTAATGGAATCTATGGAGGTCTACAAGTTCGGGATCCAAAAATGTATGAACCTATCGATCTGGAAGCGTAAAATTGAGTACCCGTCGACCTGGACGCGAAAAATTATGAACCTATCGATCTAGACATGAAAAATTATGGTTCACTCGACCCGGATGGCGAAAATAATTCAAAGACGACATCAGACCCCGAAAACTATGCAGAAATCGATCGGGCTACCGAGAACCGTAGAACCGTGGAAACTTCGAACTGGGCACCGAAAACTATGACAAGTTCGGGATCTGGATACCGAAAATTGGACCGCAGTCGTTGTGGACACGCGAAAACTATGCCACGGTTCGACCTAACTACCGAAAACTATGGAGCGGTCGGATCCGGACGTCAAGGGGCTATGAAGAGTTGGACTTAGACTCTGAGAACTATGCGGCGGCGGTCAATCTGGACACGGAAACCTTCGGAGCGGTTGACCCGCTATGCAGCGGTTGAACTGGATACCAAAAATTGTCGAGAACTCGACCTGATTAACGGACGATGATTAACTGGAACAAATAGTTGGAAATTCCAGATCCTTAACAATCCAAATGTGGGTCAATCGGCGTCTCTTCCATCAAACATTTCTTTCTCCTTGTAACTTGAATACGTGTCGGCCGAAATTAAACAGGGTAAAGTGGGTTGGGGTACGATGATGATACACAGCCGAATATAATTCCCACAGCCACGTGCGCATCGACGATCCGTCAATAGCGGAATAAATCTGCTGTGTTTTGCGCCGATGTCACTGTACGCGGCATATTTCAATACACGCCCCGGTCCACTTTCGCGGAAACGTACACTGAGAAAACAAAATTGTTGACTTGTTGAAAATTTCGTTGACTCAACAAAATCTGGCGGTCACGGGCTGTCAAGAAATTGTACAGTTCGAACAACAAAATATTTCAATTTCATTCAACAACCGATTTTTTTTGTTCAACTAAATAAATGCTTGAATTAACTAAAAAAATGCTCGAACTGACTGAAAAAATGCTTGAACTAACCGAATAAATGTTTAAATTTACTGAATAAACTAATACTCCCAATATACAAATAATTAATACAGCAGCCACTTTTACATTGTAGAAAATTATTTATACCCAACGGTAAAGATAACATTTTATAAAAAGTCGAAAAAAAAATGTCTACTCTTTCATACCGCTCTCTGAGAGAAGTGACCGCTTGGGGATTCGAACCTGAGACCTATCGACCGATACCTACCTACCTAACTAAATACCTAAAGACGAGCGCGCTAACCACTAGACCAAACCGGCTATGCGAAATCCGAATACTTTATTTCAATATTAACTGCATCGTGGAAAATATTGACATGATTGTTAAACCGATGTACATGACGCTGTATCTTCGATGGGGAGAGAGACTGGGACCATGAGCTTTCACGCAACCGGAGAGACTGTTAATAACGACTAAATATTTAGTTGTGTCAGCTCAGCCAAAATGCTTCAAAGAATAAGAATATTGTCGAACCAAACAAATAGTTAGTTGGATTATAATAATCCAACTAAATATATTTAGTTGGTTTAAACAAATATATTTAGTCAAACCAAACAAATATATTTAGTTGGGTTATTAAAATCCAACTAAATATATGGGTGGTTTGACTGTTTTCTTTTTTGTTCTTTTAAGCATGTTTTTTCAGTTGACAGAACTAAATATTTAGTTGCGGCAATGGAATGGCGTGTCCATTCAACTGAATGTTGTCAACTGTTTGAGTTAGTTGATCGAATCGTTTATCTTGTTCACTTCACAATATATTCCGTTGTTTTAACTCAATCTTTGTTGAGTCAATCAATTGCAAGTCAACAAAATTTATTTTGTTGGTTTGACTACTTTCTTTTCTCAGTGTAACGCAGATAGAAATCAGTTGTGCATCGAGTGCTATGGTGTCGCGCGAGGGATGCGTACGAACGGGATAAAAAGTATACAAGAGGAAGAGAGAGAGACGAGAATAAAAATGCGAATCGACGGCACAGGATATACAGAGAGCGGAACATCGGAGAGGCGCCGTATCGATTGGCGTATAAATCAATATGCAGCGTTGGAGAGAATGTGCCGGGACATACAGAGTGAAACGAAGATGCGGCGAGGATGGGTTTGCTCAAGGTATACATTTTTCATTTCTTTTTTTTTTCGCATCCCCTCGCACAACTGGAAGAGGAAAGACTCTCCCTCTCTCTCTCTCTCTCTCTCTCTCTCTCTCTCTTTATTTTCATCTCGTCTTCGTCTCACTCACTCTTCCTCTTTCTCCCTGTCGTCTTATTTATTCCATCCAAGAGGCGTGCAGAGGCCCCGAGACGTGACTGAGCCACGCGGCGTGTGAATATTTCGAAATAGAGTGTCGGCCCGACTGAAGAGTGGAAAAGCTGCGGAGGGACGCGAGACGGACGCAGAGCGAGTAGAAACGGCCGGGCCGTCGCGCTTCCCTCTTCTCGTCTTTCTCTCGGTTCCGCCATTGTGCCCGCGTAGCTATTGCTACGCCGGCGAAATAGGAAATTTATCGACGGAGTGTGCAGATTTCCCCGTGTTTCGAAGACCCGAATGCGTTTTATATACCCGGGAGAAGCTTCCCCGTAGCAGCTCTTATAACCCCCCCCCCCGCTCCCCTCCCCATCCTCGCCCCTCCCCGCGGCTGGGGCTCCTCGCTCGTCCCTGAGACGCATAATCGCTCCCCGTGTATGCACTATAAAAAGTTTCGCGATATCGAGGAAACTCCGTGCCAACAATGCGAGACGCCGGGGTAAATACATCCCCGGATCGTTACTTCTTATTTATCGGACTCTCATCGGGCTGAGCGTATATCGAGCAAACAAGACGAGCGGATGAGACGCTGCAGGAGGAGATGAAAAGAATCGAGCGAAGATTTGCGGCGAAACTTTTTATTGCGGTACACGTAACATCGGTAGGAAATATTTATGCAACTTTTATTTTATGTTTTATTTGAAAATGAAACACACAAATTTATTGCTTTTAGAAACTTTTTTTTCGTAGCTTCTATGCAATTAAAAAAATCGTTTTTGTAGAATCAGCAAGACGAACAAAAACTTTCAGTGAGAAGTACAAGAATTTCGATAATAATAACTTTTCCCTATCTTTCATTCGCTCCCCTCAGGAATTTTCCTCGCTTCCTCGACGCATCTATTACACGACAAGACATTTTTGTAACGTCGCTGATTCTCGCCGATTCCGTCGCGGCGCAAAGTTTATGGCAAACAGTCGCCCGGGGCAACCGCTGCCGATATATCGGCGGGAAAAAAGGATGAGAAGGAGTCGCGGATATTTGAAAGAGATTTGAAAGCGCAGCAACTCATCGTGAATTATAACGACTGCAGAGAAGCCGAATATTCGACTCTGCGCACGCGTTCACTGCAACTTACATACATATACACTTACACATATATATATGTATACATAAGTCTACCGGTAATTCCATTTGTGACGTGGAGACTTAATTTACATGCTGAAGATTCCTCTTCTCCGGCGTCTGAAATTTACGACCGCGGTATAAGAAGCGAGCGAAGAGACGAGGAACCCGAGAAACGCGTGGAGATTGAGGCGCGCGAGTCGAGCGGAGCCACGAAAATGTGATGAACATTCAGAAATGACGCACTCGACGTCGGCGGTGGGAGTTGACGGTTCCCGCGCCATTTTTCGACGCGGAAAACGGCGCGCGCGAGGAAATTCACCGCCGACCTGTTCGAGTGTCCCAGACGATGCGCGTCACTCGTCTCTCGTCTCGCGTCGCGTCTTTACTCGTATATCCGCGTTTGCAATCTTCCTTATGGTCTGCGGATCTCGTCGCCTTTTCACTTTATTTCACGTTCGAGGTCCGCGCGATGAGAGAACTCGTCTTTGCTCCCCTCTCGCTCTCGGCCGTCTCTTTCACGAGCCATCAAGCGAAGCTTCAGGGCTCTAATTGCGAAAGTAATTTGATCAGAAACGTCGCGAGCAACGTCGGAGCGAAAAAGGGCAATACAGAAGTTGGCCTTGCTCTCATCGAGATGTTCGCCGGGGAAGGGGAAGGGTGAACCTTATTCTTGTAGTAGCTGGCAAAGTACGGTGTGATATATAGATACGACGAGAGGAGGCAATAATAAAAGTATTCGTGAAACAATGAGTGTTTCGTCGTCGTCGTCGTCGTCGTTGCCGACTTCTCGCGAATTCTCGCCGGAGGTGCGGGAAAGTCGAGGCTATGGGGAAGGAAGCGACCGGGACGAGGATGGGAATGGAAAGACGGAAGGAAAGAGAAGCAGCGGGGGAAAAAAGTTTCAGAAACGGGAAAAACTCCTGCGAAGGATACTTATCGGGGACACGAGCCGTTTTATTCTACTGTAAATGAGAGTCGAGAGACTCTGGGTCTTTGCGCGCCAACGACGACGGTTGATTTTCTCGGCAGTGTTACATTTATCAACCCAACTTTCTCGCTCATCCTTGGCATAGAAGTCAAAACGTCAACGGATAACCGAGGATATTTGTTTCGTAGTTTAATGACGAGACCCTCCTCAGCTCCTCTCCCCTTCTTCCCACGAAGCTCCGAGGTGCAGGAAAATGAATGGCGCGGTGACGGCGCACAAAGTTTTTTCGAGAGATTTCCGGATCCATGTGTTTCTAAATAGATGAATACGCGCGTAATTCGAGGGGAATAAACTCAGGATGGGAATTTGATGGGCGCGCGAACTGAATCGCACGGGGGAGATTAAATCGATCAAACTGGATTACAATTTCACAAGATTAGTCAGCGTCGTTTGATTGATGGGTATCAGTTGTCGGCATTAAATGCGATTATGACGGAGATAACGCACCAACACATTGCAGTACACGCGGGATTGTGATGCAACGTGGATTCCTGCAACGTTTATTGGCTGTGTAATTTCTGATTGATTGATTGGAATCAGTTATGGGGCTATTTTCTGGCTTCCTATTCAGATACGAGATGAGAAAGACATTTTAAAAATGTGGAAATGTCAGTCGTTATGGAATACAAGTTTTGAGCCAATGAATTTAGATGTTGGGCTTGATTGGGCCGTAAACAAACCACTTCATACTTATCACATATTGATAAGAATGTGGCATTAAGTGCCACTGCTGAATTTCGCTGACTCCGGTTTCCGTTGTTTCTCGAAAGACTCGAAAGTGACCAGGAGAACGAAAATGACCCACACCGGTGGCTGCACGGTCTATGTACGTTACCCACTTTCTTGTCCGGCAGCGATTATCATAGAGAGACAATTCGAGTCACGAAGCGTGACCGTAAAATCGCCGAAAGGACAAACAAAGTTTTCTCGTTCCGCGAACTTTCCGCCGTTTCCCATCTTTTCTGTCCACCTATATGGAACTGCCCATCCCCGGGTTTTTTTTCTGACGCACCGTTCCGTTACGATTTCATGAATTCGCGGCCGGGACGTAGAAACATTTTGACGTCGAGTCGTTACGCGTACGTCGTAGTCGGTGCCGGGGGTTAACCGAACTTTTTACTCGCATATGGTCCGCGCAAAAGGTCGTATAACCCGACGACTCGTTCTCCGCGAGAAGTCGACGCGATTTTTGCGTGACGAACGCCGCTAACTTCCACCTACCTGTGTACCCAGGTTTTTATGGAGACCACGGTTTCGATGTCTCACACCCAAATGACTGGAATACGCCCCTTAACAATGTTTTCAGGGAGTCGACTTTTCGTCCTGATAGTCGTTCTTAAGTCATATAATATCTTGCGTAAAAAACACAGCTCAAACTTTTCCAGCGGGATTTAAAAAAAGTGGTTTCCGAGCCGAGAATTCGCAGATCCGAATTTTGGCTGAGAAATGCCAATTTCTTGCATTTTCTCCAGACCTAATTTTCATATCAGTTGAAGTGATATCCAACTCCTCAATTTATATTATTAATCAACTAAGTAGTGCTATTTCGAATGATCACATTCTTCTTACCAGTTTCATATTGTGATTCACTATATGACCTACAAATTGCACAGCAATCAATGATCCATTTTTTCCACCATCTCATATCAGCGTATATATCGCGCAGATGAAGTACAAATTGAGTTCAACAGTTTTATGAATGGAGACCTTAACAGGGACCCCAAGAAGCGGTTCTACACGGTCAATATAGTCGGCGAACTCCGATAGTCCGGGTTTTCGCGAATTTTTTTTTACCCCTCCTGTTAATCGCTCGAGTTCCTATACAAATCTCATTACCGGCGCGAACTTTTGCCTCGCCGTCACCGGCAGCGAAACTGGTTCGCGACTCGATCGTACTTATCGAATTTCATTCTGGTAACGTAGAACCGGCGCATTTCCAGTGACGGCGTGTTGGCCGGTTGGCTGGTTGCCTGACTCTCTTTCGCTTTTTCTCTCTCGTCCGATATCGAATCTCCTTGAAAAATATAGAAAATAGTGACTCGCCCCAGGAGCGAAGGGAGGTGTCTGCTTCTGGGTTAATGTTCCCTGCCGGAAACAGACGCTGGTTATCTCGGCTAGGTTCTCACTGGGACCGTGAGAGAGCGAGATAGAGACGAGGCGACAGGGTTGGCACCGTTGCTCTTTCCACTCTTTCCTCCTCGGCTTTTACTGACTCTCACCCCCGGGAGGAAGGTGGCAGGGGGAGGGGGATGGGTCACGACAACTGGCCAGAAGCTTATTCGTCTTCGGCGACGTCGCGGGAATCGCCGAGGTCCGAGGGATGTGGAAAAAGCGCAAGACCCGGTGGAATCCTATAAATGTAGGAGAAAAGAGCAGAAGCCGGATCGGCGCATAGAGACACGAAGAAAGGAACCCGGACGGGGTGGGGGGATGAAAAAAAAAAAAAAAGAAAGAAAAACGAGTGAAAGAGAAAAAAAAACTACGTCGTTTGATAAAAGTCACCCTTGCGCTCGCCCTACTTGCTCCGTTCGCGTTGCGACTCATCGGCTTATCGACTTTCGATTGCCTCGGGTTTATTCAGGAGAAGGAAAAAGAGAGACCGGTCCGCGGATAACTCGAAGCTGCTAAATCTCGCGGCGGCGGCGGCGGCTACGTGCGGAATGCGACGCCAAAGTGTTTTTACCTGATATCAAGGTGGCCAATTGGACGGAACTGGCGATCCCTCGATTTCTCAACCCACCCTCTCTTCCACCTCTTTCAGAGACAAAACAAACCTTCGTCGTGCCCGCGTCGAGCTAATGCGTTTTTTGTCCCTGCACTCGGCGTTGATAGAGCTATAATCGCTGCCCTGACCTATCCCAAGCTCAGGCTGGGGAGCTGAAGACGCGGAGACGGAAGACCCGGGAGAACGAGACGTATAGTTACGGGGCGCGAACCTTCTCGCCGTACAGTCGATTCTCTCGTTTTCGCAGGCAAGAGAGAGAGAGAGATATGAAGGTCTTTTCTATCTCTCTCTCTCTTCGTCCGCGCAACTCCGGAGCTTTTACCGTTCGGGAACAAATTTCTCGTCTACTCCCATCGGGATTCCGGTAAGTAATTTTCCTCGGGCTCGACTAGCGCCGGTAAACGAGAGCGAGTAGACGAGGCTCCGACGCTTTACTCCCGGCCTCGTTCCGGCGGACTCCGAAACGTTCTCGCAAGCTGGGCTATACTTCCGGTCGAATGGGAACGTTACGCGCGTTGGAATTCTCGACGTAAATTCTCCGTTCGACGGCGACGAATCGGTCGAACGCACTCGACGTCCGGAGGATCCGTCAGGTTTATCGTTGGACGAGAATTGCTCGCGGCGTCGATGTTCATAGGAAGCGGCTGCCTCGATGCAAATTCTCGTTGGGTCTGCAGTCTGCAATGAGGACTGCAATAAGGTAGGACTATTCTTTTTTTTTTTTAAATAACCTACAAGCAACGCCAACAACGTCACAATTCATTTCCGGCAAGGATCTTGATGACGTTGGTAGTCTAAAATAAGCGCTGACCCTCCTAGATTCGGAGTTCAGATAGCGTCCTCACTACGTAATTACAAAACAGCTAAACTAAAATCTAGAACATAAAAACTCCATCATCTTATGGCGCTGCCCGAGCGATAACTCGTGTACACTCCAAGTGTTATTAGTGAAAAGCAGATGTTATCGCTCTCACAGTTTATAACACGGCGGAAGTTAACGGACATGGACATAATGGGCGTTTTTCTTGAAGCTCCAGTTACGATCAAGTTCGTTCATCGAGAAAATATGATTTTCCGGAAACAACCGAGAAAGCTGCGTTCTCCCTATAATAAATGAACTGCAGAATTTCAACTGGTGGATGCAGAGTCGTGAGCGCAGTTAAATCCCAGGTATCCGTAAAAATTCGCAGAGTGCAAAAGTTACACGTAGTCCCGATGAGAATTTTCGTTAATTTCGATTCGCTGCTAAGCTTTCACGTCACTTGGCACATCTACGATTTTCCTGGCAACCTTGACTCTTCATTCCAGCCAAACTAGACATCCAATTAAAGCGCCCTACAATGGACGTGAAACATGACGAACGTTTTCCTGGAAGTTCAAAAGCCACGGTCGAATTCGTTGCTGGCGTAAATGTGATATTCCGAGGAAAAACTTATAACCAGTGAACGCAAAGTCGTTAAATTCCAGGTGTCCGTGAAAAAAAAAAAAAAAAAACGCCCAGAAAAGGCCTCTTGCACTTGGCAAGAGTTGTACCACATTCCAAGTGAGAATTTTCGTTAATTTCGACTTGCATTCGCCTTATTTGGCACACCTACGGTTCACCCGGACAGCGTTGACTCCTCGTTTCGGGCTAAACGAGACATCCAATTAAAGTGCCGTACAAGAAGCGGCGGACGCAAAAACACGTTGTAATCACGCTCATCCGGCGAAGCTCTCGGTGTGGCTCGTGTGGCCCGAGGGGGTTTCGCTTTCGCAGTGGAATCCTCGCTCCTTACACGATTAGCGCGAATAAGGCGTGACCCAAGGCCTCTCGACGAGAGAAGTTCCACGGAGTTCGACCCGTACGAAGGGCGAAACAACAGGATTATCGCAGGCGGGCCGCGCATTCGTGCCACCGGTATATTACGATACCGCTTCGCATGTACGTAACATATTTTTTATTTTAATTTTTTTGTTTCGTTTGATGTTTTCATTCCGACTTTTGATAATGTCATCCGTAATTAACCTTTGGCGAATGGCCGATAGGCAGCGAGCGAACAACGCCCCCCCCCCCCCCCCCTCCTCCCCAACCCCCCGAATGTCAAAGTTCATGTTTCATGCTGTGTCGCGGTTACGGGGGCTGGAAAAAGGTGGAAAAGACGTGGACTGTGAGCCAGATTATAGCGGGAAATGGCATTTTTACAACTCCGCCCCTACCTTCCCTTCCTCCCACCCCCGGAAGCAATTCCAGTGTTTCAATGACGTCCACACTGTTAAAAATCCGGTGTTAAAAACAACACCAAGTCGGTGTCTATATAGGTCGACACCAATCGCGGTGATAATGAGCGGTGTTAACTGAGTCTGAAATACCGACTTTCACCTCAAAAAGTCAGAAGTCCCGTTTTTCGCGAATTATCAACGGATCGAAGCGAAAATTAAATACAGACGCCACTAATGTGAATCTCGTTAATGAATTAGTCCGAATTTTGATTTTCGAAAAAAAAAAGTTACAGATTAATTACCCGGTAGAGAAATCTGTAATGAAAAAATCGATTTTTTTCTTCAATTTTTCGATAAAAACTGAGAAAAGCGACTAATTTATTCACGAGATAATAAAAAATCACACATGGTACCTGCATTCATGCCTTTAAAGCAAAAAGTCTTATAATGCTTCGTCGGTAACACAGAGAAAATTTAACGAAACGGCTGGTGTTAATTTAACACTGTAAAAAGTGTTAATATTAACACTGTAATAAGTAACACCAGGAAAAAGTCCACACCAGCAGCGTTTGACACCGTAGATTTTTAACAGTGCATGAACGAAGCCGGGAATGCGCCAGTCTTACACAGAGAAATGGCGGCCCGGAGACTCAGTGTTCCAGGGGCTAAAAGCTCGTTCAGATACAGAGTGGATAACGAGCGCGAACACGGTGCGGTCTAATAAATTCGTCAGTTTTCTTTGGAATCTCCGTCTCGGCGTGCGGTTTGAAAAAAAAAATAATAACAATCAGACTCACGTCTCGCAGTCGCCCGAGCGTTTCGCGAGGAATATCGTATTAAATATTCCGCGAGAGATGCCCAGACGGACTTGGAAAAGCCCCGCGGGCGAACGCGACGAACCGTTTTCTCCGTCCATCGCATTATTAACGACGAATTTATTCTCAGGATAAAATTGAATTACCGTCCCTAATTT
This sequence comes from Itoplectis maculator, assembly GCA_964034905.1. NCBI lineage: Eukaryota > Metazoa > Arthropoda > Insecta > Hymenoptera > Ichneumonidae > Itoplectis > Itoplectis maculator. Next base: position 5,086,835 of record OZ035870.1, read on the forward strand.
TGACTAATGAAAATTTACGAGCGAAACGTCGCGCGCCCTTTTCCAGCTGAGATATCGCGCTTTTTCGTCTGTGTCTGTCGCGCCGCGAAAGTGCATTTATACGTCCGGCTTGAGAAAAAGAAATGAAATGTTTTGCGGTGTGAAAAAAGTTTTCCGTTTGAACTTTTTGTTGTTGGAAACAAAATGACAGGTCCGGAATATCTGGTTGAGTGATTATTCAGCAAAAAAGTGTCTTGATGAAAAAAAAAAAACAATAAATTCAATGAAATCTTGACAACATCAATTTGTACCTGAATACTGGATTGTTGATTCTCGTTTCCGGATTAATCTAACAATTTTTATTTTTATTTTAACACAACTGCAGTTACAGATACCGAAAAAAAAATATTTTCTGTCCCATCTTTTGCTGTTAAAAAAATGCATTTAATTCGGAGAACAGGATCCCCAACGTGCGGCCCAATAGGACCAACTCTCTCGCTTTTCAGGGTTCTCCCGTTCACAGAAAAGCGAAGCCACTGGGTGCCCTCTAAAGCGGGGTCAATTTTTGACCTTTTGTTCCACCCGGACTTTCGGACGCGCGCGAGCATTCACGCGCCTAATTGGTTCATTGGTTAATCGAACAGAGACCCCGAGCGACTCTCGGGTCCGGGAGAACGAGTATCATTTCCCGGTGGCTCGTTACGAGTTTTACCTGGCCGCGGTCACGTCCGAGCCGGATGCAGGGAAGAGGGCGTCGTTCTCGCGCGCTGTGAAAGGGTTGGTGCACGGTTCGCGCGCACAGGACGTGAGAGGTGGTCGGGAGTGGGGGGGGGGGGGGGGGGGGAAGGGCGCCACCGTCTCATTCGACCCACCCGACTAATTGGAAACAGTGTTTGGCGCTGGGTGCCTTGATATTACCAACGGGTCGCGCGCATCTCCGCGCTATAATCGGGGATTCCTTTTTTTCCTCGCTCCCTCGCACCCGGATAATAAAGTATAAAGTGTAGGTGATAAAGAAGCGAAAAAATAGGTAGAGGAAGAAGAAAGAAGGAAAAACGACGAGAGTCGGCGGAAGGAAGGCGGAGCGCGCGAGGGGAAAATCGAGACCGAAGTAGCCGTGGGCGATCGAGTGCCTATTAAGCGGAGGCCCCCGCGCGGATTATATGGACGGCGGCGGGAACGAAGAAGAAGAAAGTCGAATAAAAACCTCAACGGCAGCGCGTGTTCTGCATAAAAATCGCCCGGAGTTTTCGCGTCGACGCGAGACTGCGGAGCGAGCGAGAGCGCGAGTGGAAAATTGCGTCAAAGTTCTGTTTTTCTTTTTCTTTTTTTTTTCCCTTCAGCGAATGGCCGGGAATTTGCCGCTTCTCGCTCGCAGTTGTGGGATTATACCGAGGGCTTCCAGGATGGATGGAGCTGCCGGAATCGTCATAAATAAATTAATGATTTCCACCGTTCCATTGGCTATGGCTCCGCCTCCTCTCTCTCTGTCTCTCTCGCTCTTGGCCTAACATCCGGTTCGGTCATTCTCTCGAATGGTCGGATCTCGTATTTTTATTATGGGCTTTTGATTCCCACGAGTAAAATTCAGGTGGACGCGCACCGAGGGTTCTCAACGCAGTCTCGCGTCCTCGAAGCGCCTGTGGGAAAAGCTCTCCGGCCGCGCGTGTCCCACGAGCGTTCTTTTCCTCGACCGCACGTGGGTAATGCAGCCATTTGGAAAAATATCGGCTTCGAATCGACCGAGAAGCGGAAGAGGCGAAAACGTACAAATTGGGCGGAGTCGGATCTGCCGTGAAATCCACTAGAAGCTTTTTATATATATATCTCGACTTCTCTCGCTTTTGCGAGCACCTCGAGTATCAAAGGAATTCTCGCCGGTTCGGGTATCTTTTATGTCTGGACCATTTGTCAGGGCCATTGTACGTACAGGTGCCCGACGGTGGCTGCTGTGAATTCTTTACCATCTAATTATAACCTTCCACGACGAAACGTTCTATCGGGCTAATGCAATCGTACTAATATCCACGCGCACGCGATTGGCAAATCCAATTATCAGAGCCCGGAATCGTCGGTGGTTATCGCGGCGGTCGTTAGAGTTCAAAGGGTCACTCGAAATATTGATAAGATGGGAAAACATGTGTGTGCATTTTATTTTTGTTGGTTTCGTCATTTAATGTCAAATATGTCGCGTCAGAAATATCCACCACGCGATAAGTCAATTTTCTGTCATTATTCGATCAATTCCTTTGAATCCATATCAATAAATATATTTTTCCCTCAAGTTACATTGACAATGAAGTTGACTTTCGTTTTTCAGGCCGACGCTCTACCTACTCAAAATGTCACCTTGCACAGTCCCGCAAACTTTTGTCATTCAACCATATTGTCATGCATAAACATATTACACCCATTCAATTTATCCGCAGAGCTACACTGTTAAAAATCCGGTGTTAAAAACAACACCAAGTCGGTGTCTATATAGGTCCACACCAATCGCGGTGATGATGAGCGGTGTTAACTGAGTCTGAAATACCGACTTTCACCTCAAAGAGTCAGAAGTCCCGTTTTTCGCGAATTATCAACGGATCGAAGCGAAAATTGAAATACAGACGCCAGTAATGTGAATCTCGTTAATGAATTAGTCAGAACTTTGATTTTCGAAAAAAAAAATTACAGATCAATTACCTGGTAGAGAAATCTGTAATGAAAAAATCGATTTTTTTCTTCAATTTTTCGATAAAAACTGAGAAAAGCGACTAATTTATTCACGAGATAATAAAAAATCACACATGGTACCTGCATTCATGCCTTTAAAGCAAAAAGTCTTATAATGCTTCGTCGGTAACACAGAGAAAATTTAACGAAACGGCTGGTGTTAATTTAACACTGTAAAAAGTGTTAATATTAACACTGTAATAAGTAACACCAGGAAAAAGTCCACACCAGCAGCGTTTGACACCGTAGATATTTAACAGTGTAGGTACAACATTATAATCAATAGTTTATATTTCTTACGTTACATTGAACATAAAATACACGACCACTTCTCGATCTACGTTTCGCCTGAAAATGTTACGTTGCGTTCCGAGTGTCCTACAAAGTTTTATCATTCGAACGTTATACCCGGAAATTGAAAAACGTCTATTGGCACACACCGCGCGTGCATAATCGTACCGGATGACGCACGCGGCGGAAGTGGCGGAAGCGTCGGTAAGACCGGAAGTGCCCACGAAGTGCTCGTGTTAAGAGCCGTTTGTTTTACGGTACCGCACCTGGGATGGTGTTTGCCGGGGAGGAGGGTGGGGGAAGGAGTCACGATCGCGATGCTCGGTCCAAAAGTGACGAGAAAGGGTAATTCGTGCACTCGTAAGATGGATTCGTGTTATGTGCCTCGCATATCCTGAGCGCGTAGCGCGGCGAGAGAGGACGAGCATCAGCTCGATGGGCTCTCACCGCGCCATACGCCGTTCTCGCCGTTTCTCCTTCGCCCTCTCCCGAGGCATGAGCGCCACCGACCTGCGCTCACCTCGCCTCCTGCGCTCCATCCGGTATTCCGGCCAAACCATTCTGCGGCTCGAGGGATAAGCGGGAGCATTAATCTGCGCTTACAATTTCATGGCGGAAACTCAGATTATTCCCGACCTCGGGTACCGACCCCTCTCCGCGCTTCATCCCCCCCCCATTCACGTTTGCCACTCTGTTTCTCTCTCTCTAGTTCACCTCTCTCTGTCTTCTTCTCTGCTTCTCTCTCTCATTCGCCTCTGTCCCTCTTCTTCTGTGTTTCTCTCGATCTCTCTCTCTCTCTCTCTCTCTCTCTCTCTCTCTCTCTCTCTCTCTCTCTCTCTCTCTCTCTCTCTCTCGTTCACATTTCACATTTCTCTGTCTCTCCGTTTCTGTCCGTTCCCTCTCGCTGCCACGCGCGACCGAAAGACCATCGAGACTCCGGGAGGACCGCGTACGCGCGTTGGCTGCACGTGGCGCTGGAAACTCGACGTACAGATACGTTCGCCGCGGGTAATTTATATCGTCACAGATACAGCAACAACGCGTCGCGCGCGTGCGGAGAGCGAGATACCGGACGATACGTATGACCCCATCACTTCGCGTTAGGAGGAGTTGATTAGGTCCTGTGTGTGTGTCTGTGTCTGTCTGTATTTCGCCGTGCTGCGCCAAACGAGAGTTGCTCCGAAATTTCGCGCGAGCACTCGAGACGACTAACGCGAAACTAAAGGTGTCCCGGGTTGTCCGGGTTCGAACGCGGCTGCGCGCGGCCAGTGCCGCGCGTGTATATAGTCCGACACACTCGAGTCTCGGGGAAGATTAACGAACTCGGCGCGTAATTTGTCGAACGAGAACCCGCGGGGAGCGTGAATTAATAATCAACAATTAAATCTCGGCGAGCGGCGAGAGGGAAAAGGATAGAGAAGGGTGGACGCGGAGGGGGAAATTTTCGCGGAATTCAGGAAGCGAGCGTTTAACGAGGAAGTGGGCTGAATTATACCGAGAACGACGACGATGTTACCTTGCGAGATTGGGACTGTTGTATATGGATTCGGCGAGCTCGTGAATGTGAACGAAGTTTGTGAAGTATTCCGCTAGACGTATACCGTTTGCGGGATTGGGAGCTCTACGAGGAAATGCTGCACGAGTGAAATTTCCGTGTACTCGCGGGGGTGGAGAGAGTCTGAATGGAGCTTCGCTTCGGTTTGAATACACTTAACGGCGTCGTTATCGTTTGGTAAATAGAAAAATTTTGGAGGGTTTTATTTCAAAGCTAATGATCATCATTAATTTCGTTTTATTTAATAATTGTTCTGAGAAAATAATTTATGCAACAAATTGGTTTGTTGTCATTTTATTGCCATGAAATATTTGACAAATGTCGCGAAATGCAAGTGATTCAATATTCCACTAAAATTTCGACTCAATTAAAATTCCATAATAAAACAATTTATTCATTCCCGTTTAATCTGGTTCGTAAATAATGTCCAAATTGGTGCGAATTTCGCGGAGCGCAAATGTTTTTAACGCGCGTGGTGTATTCACGCCGGGGTTCGACGGATAATTTTAACGACGGTCGATCGAGTGTGTCTTGTACTCGAATTAACGCAAGTCACTTGCATATCGCCGGGGTATAGTCGCGGATTAATTGGAAAACGGGACGGGGCTGCATAAGCACGCGGCGCCCGGAATACTATTACAGAACCGGCGCGGCAATATCAAAGCCGGGGCAGATGTGCGTGCGTCGAGTACGAAGGTCGTGACATTTGCATCTATTTTACGACCGCAATATCGGCCCTTCTGTCCCGACCAAAGCTCGCGCAGCCCCCGGACGGCCTGTCCGCAGAGGCCGCGAGGGAGGAAACCGAGGGTTCCGCGAAATAACAGAGCGAGAGACCGACAGACTCGAGCCCGGGACACGCGTACGTTAATAGATCATTTCAATAATTAATTATCGAATAAAAGCGTCTATCGGCTCGGTCCTCCGGGATATTCGCGCATGTCCGTTTGATTACTATAAGTGTATTAAAACACAGCCGAAGGTTTTACTTCGTTCGACGGAATTCATTCACGAGTGAAATGCGATAGAACTCACGCGACGAGTTTTTGTAATTGAAATTGGTTCAACGAATATTTCTGGGCGGAAATTCTGATAATGACTCATACGATTAAATAAAATAAATGAATTCAGAGCAATAAATTCTTTCTTTTTCCCAAATTTCATTAATTACACTCACAACTTTTAACACTTTTTGACACTTATTCGCTTCAATAAACTTCCCACAATTTTTTTTTTGTGCCATGCACCTATAATATTCTTCTCCCCGGGTAAGGCTCGTGAGAAATCAATTATCAATTTCCAGTGTGTGCGCGATCGCAGAGCCCGCAAAGAGATAGATGACCCAATAAAGGTTAACCGCAGGGTGTCGAGAAGCCGGCTGGTGAGAGAGCGAGAGAAGGAGAGAAAAAACGTGTCATTTCGGTCGCTCTGAGAGGCGCAGGGAGTGCGGCACGCGCGAGCACAGAGCGGAGAAGCCAGTGACAGGATTGATTATCGACTATATTCCGGGTGTTCGGGAGAGTTGCCGGCGGTGCGGAGCGAGCCGAAAGTTTGATCGACCGAAACCACCTCTTAGAACCTTCGGCAAACCCGATCAGCCCGTGGGATATCGGCGCGCGGTTTACGAGGTGGCCTCTTGCCTCTCTCGCCAATACCAGAGGCTCGCCAGTGCCGCCCACCGCTCTGACACTATCCTAACGCACACACCTATATACACACCTATATATGTGTACACTCGGGGCATCGAGGGTTGCGCTTTTATTCCCACCTACCGACGATATACACTATAAAGGACGATACGGTGACAGAGCTCCGTCCCCCCAAGGAGCCGACGGCGAGGGAAAGTCTCATGAATTCGGGAGATTTATCTCGAGCAAACTGGGCTCCGGCTGGGTGGAAATTTAATCGACTATAAAACTGAAGTTCGCGCTTCGAGGATCGTTAAATATTTCGAATCTTAATTTTTTTTTTTGCTTTTCAATAATATTATGTCAATATATTTTTTTGGTTACTTATAGTAAATCGCGGGTGAATTGAGTGGGCGATAATTGCAGGTTAATTGGACCGTTGATTACTACTAGAATAATTTATATTTTTTATATTATATTGTTACGGATGGCCGAAATGAATACACGGATATTTGTTGTTGGGGCGGATATTATTAGTTACAAATGCTTTCGATTTCCCGATCGCGATCTTTGACACGTCAGCGCGCTGTCAATCTCTGGCCAAGACTGTCGACTGTCACTCGTGATGTGAAGTCGGTCATCTATTTGTTTGTCTATTGTCATATCCTGTGTCCGTGTAATAGGGTAAAGTCACCAGTGAATGAACGGTTAAGCAGAAAGATTTGTTTATCATGAGTTTTTTATGAAACGCAATATTTAAAAATTGTTTGCGAAAATTTTAACCGTTAACCAGAATGTCAAAATATGTGAAACAGCTAAAAAAATCTCGTATTTTTATCGCAAAATATATAAAAATAAATAGTAAAAGCCAAAAATCGAAAAACACCAGTAAATGAACGAGCAAATCTAACCTGCAGTTTTGATCGAAAATAAGCTTCAGCGACAAAATAATAGCAGTGAATAGCTAAAAAATTAACAAATTAGGAATCTAATGTTCAGCCAAGTCGTCATAATTGGTCACGAACTCTGAAAAAGCTGTTGTTCATTCACTGGTGACTGTTCATTTACTGGTGCCTTCACCCTAGTCAGCTAAATCCGTTACAATATTAATATTATCCTCTCTTAAAAAGTACATGACACATCGAAAGTCATTGTAATTGTTTAATTATGCGAAAGTAACTGGATACAGGATAAACAAACTTATTATGAAAGTACGGTTTATGACACGATCTCAGCGGGGTCATAAGCTCGAAAGTGCATCAAAAGTCTCGTCGAATGCGGCAAAATGATATTACGCCACTATAAGGCGATGCAATTCGCTGGAAGTGAGCGGATCGTCAGGTGACTGCGTATCCGTGGAACTCGCAACAATATCTCTTGACTTGTCGCGGCGTGAGAGGCGCGCGCGCGCAATTTATCCCGCGTGACTCGAGGCTCGATAACAGAGACTCGATTCGCGAGCTCGCGAGAAGCGCTTTCAGCCCTCTGACAAGTAACGTCGCAGCGCCACTTTAGTCTCAATTACGGCAATTATCAACGCGGCGCAGCCGGCGACGCCGCTCGCTATCGCGCTTACCGGATCTCCGCGCTTCGCTTCGAGTTTCACGAAACAACGAGGCAACGTCGAGAGATTTTCGCAATTGTGATAATACCCGGACTGTGAGAAAAATCAGATATCGACGAGTACAATGTTCCGGCTCGGAGTGGAAAAGGTTCACACGCCGATAGTAATGATAATAGTAAAATAGTCGATTAAAAAAATGTTAAAGTCATTTTTTAACAATTAAAACCATTAATAATTTTAATTTCTTAATAATTGACATGAAATGAAGTACACGGAGAGAAGGGCCTGATACATTTTACCATATATCTAGTAAAAAGTACCATTATTTTCTGGCACAGGGGATTCACGACGCCATCTATCAAGAAGTACGAGAACTTTGAGAATTTTTACCACGAAATATGGTAAAAATTCTCGTAGTTCTCGTACTTAACGTTAGATGGCGGCTATGGCGGCCAATTACCAGGCGCATTGGTAATTTTTACTAGATCCATTGGTAAATTTTATCAGATCCTTCTCTCCGTGTAACATTGAAATTAATTCGCCAGGAGCTAAGTTATATATAAAATTTTAAGAATTATAGATAAGTATCGGCATCGATCGGAATTCATAATTCATTCTCCACAGAAGTAAAAAGCCCGCCGACTAAGCAGTTTTCACAAGGACGACGAGTCATCGATGCGTCCTCGGAAAAACTTGTCTAATATTGTGGTTATCGCCGCGGCCAACGAGCGAGGGAAGAATCTCATCGCCTCGCCGAATCGATGAATTGTCTCGAAATGACGGCGCTCCGGGAGGTTGTTTTAACGGAACAATTCCAGCGAGGAAAAGTTTTCTCCATTAGCGGAGGAGAAACGACGTTTCCGAGGATCCGTTTCGTGGTCAGAAAAACAATCGTCGCGGCGAAGACGAAAACTTTCGTTTTTTTTTAACTCTCCTCCGTCTAATGACTCAATTTTCTTGGAACTTCGATGACACGCGCAGTTTTTCAAAATTTCGGTAATGCACCGTCGACTATAGTCTAAAACAAACAAACATTCGATATCGTTGGTAGCAAATCTATTTTATTTTCAGTTGTTTTGTAAAATGAAAAATAATTATCGCGATCTTCAGTGTTTAACATTTCTCGTTGAAAAGCAGAGAATTTATTTATTTACTGTCTACAGCGCATTCAGAAAAAAATAATCCACGAGGAATATTAATTATTTTCTCCTCGGCATTATTGAGGCCCTCGAAATTTTTTAATAAGACACGACTCGCCGGCGACGCCATTGTAATTGCGATAAGAAGCTTCGCTGTATTGATTGAGTTACGGGGAATATTCAATCGTCTCTCGAACAGGCGGGAAGAAAAAAGCGCAAAACGAGACGAAAGGGAGAGAGCGATAGAAAGAGAAAGGGTGGACAGTCCGCGATATTCGCGGGAAGATCGCGAGGAGCGAAGAGCAATTTCCGAAGGAACACCGGATAATGGAAGCAGCGGGTCTTCAATGGCAAATATTATGTTAAATCTCTCGTGAATGGGACAATAGTCGGGCGGGACCTATTATGGAGGGTCTTAAACGCGGCCGACGCGGGACGGCGAACCGGGATATCTTATTAGAACCATATTGTTGTAGTCATAAGCCAGACGCGTTCTCTGTACTCGGCCTCGCGAATTGGACCGATTCGAGGCGCCGGGAGCGAGCGAGAGGCGCACAGCTCGCTGCTCCATAGGCCGCCCCATGGGAAATACTAACGCGCCATCATGACTCGAGTTAGACGTCTTTTCCCTCGAACTTTTCGCTATTCCGGGGTTTTTGAAATTTCACGTCCTCGATAGAAAAATCGACGGCCCATCGACTGTAAAATGACATGATAAATATTGCCGTGCTCGCCATCGGATACACTGTTAAAAATCTACGGTGTCAAACGCTGCTGGTGTGGACTTTTTCCTGGTGTTACTTATTACAGTGATAATATTAACACTTTTTACGGTGTTAAATTAACACCAGCCGTTTCGTTAAATTTTTCCTATGTTACCGACAAAACATTATAATACTTTTTGCTTTAAAGGCATGAATGCAGGTATCATGTGTGATTTTTTATTATCTCGTGAATAAATTAGTCGCTTTTCTCAGTTTTTATCGAAAAATTGAAGAAAAAAATAGATTTTTTCATTACAGATTTCTCTACGGGGTAATTGATCTGTAATTTTTTTTTTCGAAAATCAAAGCTCTGACTAATTCATTAACGAGATTCACATTACTGGCGTCTGTATTTCAATTTTCGCTTCGATCCGTTGATAATTCGCGAAAAACGGGACTTCTGACTTTTTGAGGTGAAAGTCGGTATTTCAGACTCAGTTAACACCGCTCATTATCACCGCGATTGGTGTGGACCTATATAGACACCGACTTGGTGTTGTTTTTAACACCGGATTTTTAACAGTGTAGGGTTTAACTTTACGAAATCGAATTTTTTCTTTTATCGTGAAAAATGTCAGGGCAATTCACTGTTTGCGACTATTCGTGATTTTCGAAATGATTCGCACATTACGAAACTTTCACCGTGAGGCAGCTGAAGCAGTAATTTTGTGAAAATTCGAAAATAACGTACAACGTGCGCAGTTCCTCTTTGCATCCCTGTTTATGTATAATTGCCGCGAAATCATGTTCGATCGCCGGGCGAGCGAATAAATTATCAATCAACGGGGATTCCGTGAATTTTCCGGCAAACAATAATCCAACGCGATTGACACGTTTCGTCGCTGCGCATGTGTCCGCTGCTAATTAATTAACGAAGCGACGTTGCTTCGCTGGTAAATGTATATTTATAATTAATGAAGGTTTGCGATTGCACATTATTGACGCGAAATTATGAATGTGATCTGCCGCGATACAAAGAGTCCTCGTCTGGCTTACACGTTTGCCCAGCTTCATCGGCAAATGAAACGGCAAACGTTCATATTTTCATTATACAGTGCCACCATAAAAAAATATCATATCCTCTATTAAAAAGTTCGTGATAACCATTGTCGTCGATTTATTCAGCATCTGATTGGTCATTGGAAAACCGGCAGCAGTTTGATGTTTAATATCGCGAAATTTGGCAATTTGGCAAAAAAAAAAATCGTTTTTCGCGTTTTTCTCCTCGATTTTTCGATTTTTCGGGCAAAAGCTTATCGTTTTTGGAATCAGCGGGAAATTTGTCATCGGATAGGGTTTTTGAACTTGGCGAAAGCGAACATTTTTTTTTTTTCGCAAAAAAAACGCAAGGGGTACCCCTTCAAAAAATTTGCGATTTTTGAGGGTCAACATTTTTTCGTCTGTCATATCTCATCTGTCAAAAAACCATGTTCAAAATGTTTCGATCGAACAGTCGAACACGTATTTAACGATCCCCGTCCACCGAATTCGGTCGAACGAAACAAATCTTTTTTTGTTTTCCTCGCCCAACGCGCGACGCGTCGCCCGAGTCCGAAATGGGTTGATTATACCACATGGCGCTTTATTGCCAATCCCATTACCGCCGGGCCGCGTCCGAGTGTGTTAACGCTTCTCGCGTCGACCTCGCGCATCTAAATCAACGGTCCATTTCCGCCGGTGAAAAAACACGTGACGTGTGGCACTCGATCGCGTCGCGCGAGCCAGTCGCACGTGTGTCCTCTTCCGCGAAAACGACGTATTCCCGGGACGCCGGTGAATCGTGCATCGCGCCGCGTCTCACGTCCGCTGCCTCTCGTCCGTGAACCGCACGACGAGCACCTGGTGCACCGCAGGTAAAATAGTAAAGGGCCGAAACATACGTTGGCGAGAATTTCGCGATAGCTCGGAGCGGAAGGGTGAGCGCCGTGGCAGTGGCCAAAGGGGCGGGGGGGGGGGGGTGAGATGCACCCTCTTAAGTTGCAGCGCGGCGACGTGAGCGAGCGGAGCGAACAGAGCGTCTAGAGCGAGTGGAGCGAATAGAGCGAGCGGAGCGACTATAGCGTTGCGATGGGCTCTCTAACGTCAGCGAAAAGTGGAGCCCCGGAGATGGTCCGGGGTTTTCACGTGTATCCGACTCTCCCGAGGGACTCGGGTCACGTAAGGGAACGCGATGGTGGTACACATTGTACAGCACGCTATATGTACAGCACGTTGTATATGTATATACAGCGTGTACACCAGCGTTGTACACGGGACGATGTAGGAACGAGTCCTCGTGAATAATCGAATGGGAGGCCATGCACCAACTGGAAAACTCTGGATCTCGAGACGCACGCGGAGAAGGTAAAGCAGCCTGGGCTTGGGGGACAGAGGGACAGGAAGGAAAATAGGAAGAAAAACGTGAGGAAAGGACGAGAGAACGACAGGAGAACGAAGAGAAGGCAAGAGAACAAACAGGCAGCGAGGAACGGGTCGTTCGTGAATAGTTCGAGAAAATCCCTCTCGAGAACCTGATCACCAGGTGCCTCCCGGCCGACCGCCGTTCACCACTCCCCCCCCCCCCCCCCCCCTGGTGCTCAATCTCGGCTGCTGATTCCTCGGTCCCACGTACGATGAATAATGAAAGAAAGAATAAAAAAAAAAACGTTTCTCGCGATCTCGGGGAAAAACGTCGACCACCCTCGAATACCGAGCGCGGTTTCGCGGCATTATTTATGCATTCGGAGTGTCGCCCTTGAGGTCGAGAAACTGAAAGACGCGGAGAGGAAGGAGAAGAAGGTGGCGATATTTTTTTGGAAAAATATTAATTAGATATTCCAGCAAATTTTTCAGAAAATTTAATTTCAAGGAAATTTAAAAAAGTATTCGTCATGTTGACCGAGTCACGGAAAATACCGTCAATTGTCGTCGAGCACGGAAAGAAATCCAAAGAACGACCGAGAACGCGCTCTATTTTTCGAAAACAAATTTGCGGGCGCCGCCACCGACGTGGTAAAGTGCACAAGTGCACCGTCAACAAGGACGCGGCAGAGTTAACGCAGTTAAACGATGAAAAATAAATACGAGGAACGCGCGCGCACCGGGAACGAGGGTGAACAAACCCCCTCCCCCCCCACGCGCGCCGGAGCAACGGAGTTCATTAAGCGTTTCGCGCGACACAGAGAATGGCAACTGCAGTGTGGATGCAGTGGATGCAGTGTCGGAGGTGGCGCGCATTGCAGAAGAAGATCGCGAGAGCACTCGAGTAGGCATGATGGGGAGGGTGAGGAGCAGGAGGAAGGGGAGGAGCAGGGGAGCTGCCTGAAAACGACGCTTTCAGCAGTCAGAGCGGAACCGAGACGGGGTGCATCCACGGTTCTCCGGGAGTCGGTGGAGGACTATGGCGAACAAGCTACTCGAGGAACTCATTTGCAATTCGTAAGACACGGCGAGGCGAAGGCAGAGAGAAAGAGAGAGAGGGAGAGAGAAAGACAGAGGGTGAGGGATGGGCGGGACGAATGGAAGGGAGATGGGCGAAAGAGAGATGAGCGAGGGTGAGGGTAAGATGGATGCAGCGTGTGAGGGAAACGAGGCAGCGAGACAAGGCGAGAGAGCATGGGGGAAGAGGGGTGGTAAGGGGTGGAGATGGCGAGGGAAGGAGGTGGTGAGGAGTGGAGGCAACGAGGAGGCACGGAAAGTCACGCTGGCACAGCGAGCGTGGCTTCGACAGATAGCCTTTAATGAGTACCTAATAATCATTAGCCAAGGCGGTGGCCTTAACGAGTGAATCGCTCGCGGAAAATGAGACGGTAATTAATATCCCGTAGCTGCTGCTGCTGCTGCTACTGCTGCTGCTGCTGCGAGAGGCCGAGACGCTGGCGGCGTCTACAGGCTGGCGCTTCGTTTTTCCCCGACACTTTTTATACTGCAAGGCGTTATAACGCGCCCCTGACACACCCCATCCCCCTCTGCCTTCCTCCCTCCCCTATCTTCATCCCCCACCCCCTCCCGCCACCTGCTGTACACCGGAGATGCGTCTCGTGTGCCGAGAAGACTGACGCTATATCCGCGAACTAATAACGTCGTTTAGTTTATTATTATCTGAAACTAACTGGGCGGATGATACACTCCGTGGGTGCCCCGAGGTCGCTGGAAGTTCGAGCTTAATGGAGTACAGCGGCTGCGCCGCACGGAAAAACGCACCCGCGACCGGGCGTGCGCGCATGCAACAAGGTTTTTACGGAGCCGCCCGAATGTTTCGAACGAAGCATCGCGCAAACTGGCACTTTTATTTACCGTACTCGCTCGGTTACTCTCACTCTCTCTCTCACACTCCCTCTCTCTCTCTTTCTCTCGCTCGGTTTGTGTATAAAAAGTACGAAGAGCGGTAAAAAGAGTCGGTCGCGCGGTGCACCGGCGTCGGATGCGCCCAGTTTTTTTTACGAAGGCAAAATGCAAAGCGTACGGTCAAAGGCGCCAGGTGTAGGGTCGAGCGGAACGGCCCGGTTAGCGACACCGTCCCCAATTAGCGAGGGGGTTTCGTGCTCTTTTTTTTCACGAGTTACGAGCGCGTTGACGATTTCTTCGCGCGAGGTGTAAACCTGGTTTCCACGCTGTAAATCATTTACTGACGCAAAAAAAAATCGAACATGTCAGTTGATGCTTTGAAGCGCGGATGGATTTTCCAGTTTACGAGTCAATTGTCTAAATGGTTGTGCGAAAGTTTGGACGTCGTAAAGAGAGGTCGAAAGTCGTCAGTCAGTTACCCAACGCATCGCTGTCAGCGTTAAAGTCGACAGTTACACCGGATAATCCAAATGATACCGTCGCCCTCTGACGGACAGTTTAAGAAACATCCCTCTTTGTGTCACTCGATACCACTAACAGTTGGGACCATAAGAGATGTCTAAAATCACACAGAATACGTCCAATCGATCACGGAACCACCATGACACTATAGCAAAGCACCAAAGATTTTTTTTCCCCAACACCAATCGAAGTGATCCGTTCCGATGCACTAATCCGCAAGGGGGCAGCAGCTGCGCCGTTGTTTGAGGGGAATAAATTTACCGGCTCAAACATAATTACCAGGCTTTATCCAATTTCTGACTGCTGGCACATCTCTCGGCTGCCTAAGCTGCCCCGCCTCCCCACGCTTCTTCCGCCGACATTCGTCTCGCTCGTCGCGCTCGCAGGAGTCGCGCGGAGTCAGTCGGGTAACTTGGCCCAAAGTCGCCAGGGGCTGTGCGACGCGCTACACCCGACACTGCCAAAGTCTCTCACAGCTAATTAGTACACAGAGAGTCGCGCGCGGTTTGCCCGCCCGTCCGGGCGGCGCGGGCGACATAACCTCGCAGCGGCGGCATCGCGCGTCCGCGACGACGCCAGAGACATCGGACGGGAACGAGGAGAAGTACGAGCTGGATGTCTTGGCTCCCGCTGCTCGTATAACGCGACTGACAGCGGAACGGCTGACGCCGACTGTATCACCACGCGGGAGAGATAAAGCCAACCGCAACTTCGCATACTTTCTCGCTAGCTGACTTCCCCGAGTTTAGTTTTGGGCCTGACAAACAGCGTCTAGCGTTTAGTTGCTTGTTTCCCAGACACTTTGGCGCTTGGCTCTGGCAACCCCGCGGCGACGTTGCCCAATGAGTTTCACTCGGTAAATAACAGCTCGACGTTCGCGTCACTTAATTATTTCCCGGCATCGGCGGATCCGCGAACTCAAATAGAGTAATGACAGATTTTGGAGTTGATGGACGATAATATCGTTATCAGTTGCGCTGGTCCTATTTTCAATTCGCTTTGGACCTGACGCGGTGTAAAATCGACGTTTCGGGTTCGCCACTTGTTTTCAAACACTTTGATGTCTACCTGAGTTCACCAAAATTGTATCTGCCTATTTATTCACATGATCAACGACAACAGTTTAATATAAAATTTTCGCGAATTAAATCGAAAGCAGGGATTCTCGTCGTTCGCCCACAATTTAGTTAATGTATTGCGCTCGATTTGATTTATGTTCATCGTGCAATGTTTCGCCAATTTAAAAGATTAAAGTCGCTAATGAAACGGCAATCGTAGGGCCGTTAATTAGCCGATTATACGAAACAAGCCGCAACGCGCTATTTAGTTTTGTGCCTGACGCGAGAACAAACGGATCGCAAACACCTGGCGTTTACCTGTTTCTAGACGGTTTGACGTCTGCCCGTTTGGTGGTTACCACTGCGCGGTAAACAACGGCCCAAAACCGCGGATTAATTGCCCGGAATATTCCGTGGCACGGAATTTCCATCCCGGTCCGCATCAATTTACAGAATCGAGCGCCATAACCGAAGTATTCGTTGTGCTGGATTAAATCGGATCTAGGCGCTTCGGACATTCGTCTGTGTTCAACGCGCAACGCGCGATTCAATTGTTATACTTCGTGCATTATTTGACGAATAGTAAAGAGAATTCGATAATTCAATAGTGATGCACACTCCGGTGATGTTGGACCACCTCACCAACACGAGGGAACGAATGTAAATACGAGCGAGTGAAAAATGATTGGTCACCAACTGCTCGTGGGCTCTGCGCTCGGTTATTTCGTTCGCCATTTTCGGGAAACATTGATGAATCCACAAACACAATTGTCTCGTGTATCGGGTAAATGAAAGTCTGCACTTTGGTCAGGGCGACTAAATGCCAATTTAATGAAGTGTGTTGCCACCCAATGACAGAGCCAACAATCACGAACGTTCATAATATGACCGAAACTTCATGAAGTCTTCCTTCATCCATCGACAACTTTTTCCCCCTTTCTTATTCCATAATCCTAAGCCATAATCCGCCACAAACGGTACAGGCCTTAAGTGCGGCGCACGGTGCTTACTTTCATATCTCCAAGACCCTCTCTCTCTCGCTCTTTGTACACCTCTCTCCGTTGCAATTTTGCAAGATGAGCGAGTCGATACGTTCGCTGAATGGGCTCGAATGGAATAGCTCCTTTGCGGTTAAACGAGCGCGCACCTATTCGATTCCCCGCCATTCTCCTCCAGGACGATCCTCGCTGTTCCCTTGGCCGCCCAGCGAGACCGCTTTTACCACCGAAAGGGTGAAAATGCGGTTGGTAGCAACGATTCCTCGATTTTTCCATAACGATTTCCATACAGAAAGAAAACGCTTTTGAATGCAGGTACGAGGACGCCTCTTTGCTCGGCTATCGCCCGAGTTCACCGAGCGGACGAACCGTGGAAAATGTATTTATTGCAATTTCATACATGGAGCATTTAAAAGGGTTCATTTATTTTTGGATTCCACATCCCACAATGTAGTTGAATGTAGTTCTATCAGCAAAAACCTTATACCAATCCTGAACACTGGTAGTGATAGCTATTGTAATAAGTCGCTCTATTTTACCTTCAAACCTAACGTTTTGATGACCCTTTTGTATCGCTCAGTTTCGTTCATTTAATCCTAACCCCGGGAGGAATTATGGCACCGCAAGTTAACGCAGTCATATTTTCGAGATTCTGCATACGAACCATGACCATCGCGACTCATCGTTATTCCGCTCGCCGCGTCCGTAAAATTCCATTTCGACAGTCCGGCGTTTCTATCAGCGCGAGAGGCTCACGCGCGCGCTGATGGCATTTCGGCAAATATAGACATTGCACTCGGTCGAGTCGGTACAGGCGGCGCGGGTTACACCCGAGTTTGGACCCAAGGACGCGCGGCTGTGTATTTTTGCGGGGGAGAAGACGACACGTCCGTTCGGACTCTGCTGTTGACTGCCGGGCTGCCGGCAGTTCCACGGACGCTCCGGGCCGCCGTTGGAGCTGCCGTTATGCCGGGGATACCGGACACCGGACGCTCCGGACGAAGCCGAACGACCAGAACGTACGCGGGAGCTCGACGAAATTGCTTTTCAATGACTACCAGCCAGCTGGACCCATAAGTGCGGAAGAGAACGACGAGGAGGACACCACGGAAAGAGGAGGAGAGGAGGACTACGACGACGACGACGACGACGACGACGACAAGCGTATGGAAGTAAAGTCGCAGTGGTGATTTTATTGGACGGGTGCGGTCAGCTCGTGTGAGAAGAACCGGCGAAGACGTAAAAACGCCTCGTAGCCCCCGACGCGAAAACCTGGAGGTTTCTCCGAAGGGACGAGAAACTACCCTCCACGTGTGTGTATACTAGGCCAGCTACGAACTAGTCCAATGAAAAGAGAATAGATGGTGAAAAGTTTGGTCGCGAAAGAATATGCCACGCGAAAGTTAGGAATCGGATGAATACAGCGCGGAGCGGATACTCAGAGGTGGAAGCGTCAGCGTCAAGCGAAAGAATTTGTAAGTCAAAGGAGCGAAAGTTTAGGAGATAAATGTTCACGGGGAAAGATTTCCAACAGTCATTTTTTTTTTCCGGAGCTCGCGTCGCTCGGTCCTCTATTACACTGCGGTATTTATTCATCTGCTACTGGCGCGCGCTGCGCACCCTTTACTTTGCTTCGCTCGACGGTACCGATCAATTTCCGCTTGAGGAAATAGAGAACCACCCATCCCGCTGCGTCCCCCGAGCGTGCGACCCCTCCCCCCCCCCCTCCCCCCGCGTATACGCGGCTCGAGAAATTGTTTTCCGCTCGGGTTGAGAGCACTTGACTCAACGGCGGTAGGCGCATCTGGCGGGAACTTACTTTGAGGAAATGTTATTGACGGAGACATATCAAAGGAGTCGGTCTCGTAGGCTTGCAGCGGGCTTCCTGGGGCAGTGCCGACAGCGAGTCGTGTTTCCTGGGTGCACAGACCGATCAGTTTGCTTGGGATGTCTAAACGCATCTTGGAATAAGCAAAGAAGGAGGTGGAGGTAACGATCGGTCATGGGTTGAGGAGAATTGTCCTTCACGAGGCTTCTTTGGCGATTGCTAATGGTACTTTCAGTCATTGGTCCACCTGCTCGTAACCGATGATTGGGTTGGTTATCCTTTTACAGCCTGGAATTTGCTATCACTTCATAGTATCACTTCCGCTTCGTTGTATTCGACCTCCCCTCCTGCCTGAAAAATATGACCTCCACATATTTATATCAGGATGTCATCATGCGCAAACTGCAACGCCCCGTGATGTTACGCTTCCTCCTCTGACCCTACGATATGCTGCAGGCCTGCGATCGACTACAGAAAAGAAAGGACCCATGAAACGCGAACACTTGCCCACATGAATATCATTCTGGGGACCCTTCCCGTTACCGTTCATTCATCGCCGACCATCACCTTTATTCCTTCTCCTTTCTTCCGCCTGACGTGAGAAAGATCTTCCTTTGAAATTTTATCTCACACCCGAAGCACCGAAGCCAAAAATATCTCAGCTTTAAGAGGAGCGTTTGGCGGGGGTTGCAAGCAGCGGTATGGAGGGGGGGCGGGGGGGGGGGGGAGTGTTCATCCTCCGTTCCAGAACTGATACCGGAGACTCGATTCACACCCAATTTCGTTCGATCGCTATCGAACACATTGCAAATGCCTCTGGAAAAAAATACGCGTATACACGTAACGTTCGCCTCATGCTCTGCACAAGGCCGAGACTATTATTCCATAATTTCCAGGACATTTTTTGCCGATCATTAAAATTGGACGAGACAGAGCGCACGGCGGAACACGAGAATGCAGTGAAACACAATACCCAGAGTGGACTATGGTGTTTGCTTTGCAGTTGGTGCAATGCGGTGCATGTGCAGTCGCACTCCGACCGCCGAGGCCTTTGCGGACATGGCGAGCGCGTCGAGAAGAAACCACCGTTGCAAAACTAATACGACTGAAAGTTTTTCTGCTTGCAGCTCCTATCGTCGACCGTGTCTGCGCGCGCGCGCATCCGGAACGCACGGATAAAAGCTCTTCTGGAGTGGGATCTTACGGTATAGCGTTACTCCTGCACACAGAGCACGCTTCTTGCTGATTTTTTCCACTTTTCCAGTATCATCCACGTCCCTATGGAAAGTTGCCAAAAGTCGACGCGGCATCCGCAGAGCTAATTAATAATGAATGACTGACGCATACGACCTGCATCAGCAAGTTTTTCGTGCGACAAGGATAACACAGACCGTAGATGATGGTAAAATTCTAATTTAATGAAACATCTTTCATTGACGATAACACATTACAAGGCAAAGACAACAGGGCAAATTCCTACATTGTTGTTGCAAGAAGCGTAGGGTCAGACTGTTTATACGTCAACCGGTCGAAAAGCAGTTGAGGCTAACAAAATACCCGACCGAAGTTTATGCTTTACCCTGGTCCATCGGACCCTCGCGCCGGCGATCCATTCGCCCAGCTTGAATTCGCTCCGGACGTGTCCCGAGCAGCCGGTATCCCAATCCATCGGCGTGTTCCATCTAATATTAACGTCGAGTACATTGGGTGTAGTCGAGCGCGCGCAAGGTTCTCCTTGCCTCTGCCGCCGCGGGAAACTCGATGCCCAGGACCGTCGGAGAGCCATACGTGGAATACCTACGTGGAAGGCCCATAAACACGAGGGAGGAAACGAGCGAGTCAAGGCTAAACCCCTCGGGGGGGTCGTCCTCCTTCGTCGGCCGCCTCTCGCAAGAATCCGCATGAGTCTCTACCTGCGAATTCCTCGACGACGCATGCGTTATCGCTCCTCGTGTAATATACTTAGCGGACGCCACCGCCGCGAGCGCCAACGGCCTCGAAAGAGGCTCGCGGGGAGCCCCCTACCTCTTCGCCCCCATCCCTTTGTGTTTTCCCCCGACGAGCTTCGCTAATCGAGATATAATGCGACGAGCGAGCCACGAGGAAACACACCCTTCAGCGTCGTAACAGTGTGAGAAAACATTATTCTCCTCGCACAAAGCACCTCAACAGGGTTAGTCCATTATTTGGGCGTACATGTAACAGGTCCCCGGCCAACCTCCCCTACTAATTAGAAACACATATACTCCGGCCCAGTTGCCACGGTGGAATTTATTCGTCGACCCGGATAGTTTTATTCGCCGTGGGAAAGAAAACAGAAACCCGCGACGCAATGAGGCACACGGTGCGTTGTACGTTGCAGGTTATATACGTACGTACGGCGTGTCTGGAAACCTCGGAATTCCTGGGGTGTTCGCGCGCCCGTTTATCTGGGCAGCAGCGAAGGCAAGCTGGAAGGTGTCCCAACTTCACCGGTGAAATTTTAATCCTGAGCCAATACCAGGGCTGCTGCAGCCGCCTTGCGGAAATTCTCCTGGCATCCACTCCTGCTTCTGTCTCGCTCGTTTCCTCGCTTTCTCTCTCTCTCTCTCTCTCTCTCTCTCTCTCTCTCACTCTTTCTTTCTGTCTATCTCATTCTCTTTCTCAGTCGCCTGACGGAGATTTTAATCCTACGGCAAATACTCGCGTCTCCGTCTAACCATTTTCGTGGAGGGTTTTCCTCGTCGAAGTCTCCAAGCGGCCACCTGTTTCTCCACGGAGGATCCACCCCCCGGTGATACCGCGGCAGCGCGCGCGCGCGCGACAAGAGGGAAATTACGGGACGCTCAGCGAGAGACGCCAGTCGCACACGGGTTTTACCCGGTAACCCTGGTCGGGTCCTCGACGCGCACGTATCCTTTTTATCCGTTGGGGTATTCCCGGCATTCGCGTATATTCCCGGGCTGCACTGCTTCAGAGCGACGAGACTCGCGAACGAGGACAAAGAGGGATGACGTTACTCACGCTCGTCCTCGTTATTGTACTACGTACCTTGAGAGCGATGCTTACGTTAGACGACGATACGTCTATCCGTACTCGTGTCGCTCGCTGTGCAGTTGAGCGACGAGCACAACGTCGACGCCGTGTCTCTGTCTTTCGTCGACGCGAGGAAACAAAGCCGGCATAAGCGTGTGTCTATGTAACAGACCGGGGTTATTTTAATATCAACCAGACACCGTGCGCATTGCGAATGTTCAGACGTCCAGACGTCCATACGACATTTCAGGAATGTTCGAATGTTTAAACTGTTGGTTGAGGAGGAAGTGCAGTAAATTAAGAAAAATCGGAATCTGCCTTTTGGTGTTTTTACATAACTGAAGTCGATTTCACTGACTATCGCTAATTGATCAGTGAAACGAAACAATTAAGTTGTCCTATTCTTTAATAAATTAGGACTACTTCGTGAATGTTTTATATTTCAAATTCGCTAAATTTATGATTCCACTAATGAGTCGTTGATCACTCACAAAGTAGAGGAAAGCGACCTTCTTTACGCACGCTTTTTCAAATAAAAGTACGAAAATGAATATTTAAATAGTTGCTTAATTATGGACCTCAATTATGACGCACTGGCGGCAACATTCTGCGGAGTTTTAAACATTCAACAAGTTACAGAGTTTGAATAAACGATGGATGCTTATTATTTCGTGAGGCAGCGAGCGATCGCCGCCGTCGAGTGGAGCTTTGCACGACGAGTCGAGAGAGGAAAGTGCTGCGATCACCGCTGTAGTACCTACCGCACCGAGCGGGGTAATGCGCTTCAGCCATTTCGTAGAACAGACACTTTGCTCGACGTCCGCCATTTTCGTCTCTTCCGCGGTGCCGCGGGTTCTCATTCGTGGCTCACGATTTTCCGAACGTTACGACATATTCTAAAGCAACGTCCACAGCTTTTGCTTTTTCCTATATTATCATTATTATTTTTGTCATGCAACGAGTGCGACTTGGCGAAAAGAAAAAAATGTTGTACGAGAATAAATTATTGTAGAGACAACCTCTCCCTCCCAAGTTGTTGCGTCAGGTCAGAAGTATTTTCCCGGCTAGTCAGAAACATCCGTGACATCGGAAAACGGCACCGGCTGAGTCTGACTGCTGCCCGACTGTAACCACTAGAATGGCCGAAGCGCAACGAGGAGGTTTCGGGACAAGTCGCGGGAGCGAGACCGAGGTTCCGGCGAGGGAGAAGGAGGGAGAAGTCCAAGCTTCACGAAGCCGCGCACCAACACCGCCGAGACTCGGGGCAAATGTATCCAGCGTCGTGCGAACGCCGCACGTCCGAGAACTCCGGGTGTCTCACCTCGCCTCTATCCAGTCTGAAACAGACCGACACGGGCTTTGCGAAGCCAAAGCGCGGGCGAAATCCCTGCTCAATCTATTCGGTTAAATTTGTACGATATTGCGTCGTCTGGATACATTTTTGCGATCCAAGCAAAAACTGTTTTGTCGATGTAAAATAAAGAAATATAAAATAAAAAAAGAACAAGTTAGTACTTTAATGAGTCACGTAAACTCGACAGCCACATTTCGACTTTTTTCACTATCTGCTAAAAAATACTTTAACTTACACAAGGTAAAAATAAATGAGTAGAATAGACGGCAAAATCGTGAAATAACAATAACGGGTCATGCAGGGACTGATAACATCACCATGTTTCGCAATTTTATTCTCCGCACTGCAATCGGTTCTCCAGTTATCCCAGTTATACTTGTCGATACGATTTCTCATGGCACCGAGAGTAGCGCGTACATAGAGCGTCTATGTGGCACATAACACGAAAGCGCATCAGCGTCGAGCGACGAGATAGAGAGAGAGACGGACGGGAGAAAATAGTTTAGAGAAGCGCAAAAGGGGGCAGGGAATGCATTCTGCAGTGAACGATGGGAAACGAGGGAACGGCGAGATGAACTCTCGTAGCTCGCGCTCCTCAGTCTGATAGTGGCTTAGTCCTTCGCCCCGTGGCCACGGGCAAGAAAATCCCGACAGTGGCAGGAAATTGAACCACCCCTCGGGGCGCGCAGCGCCGACGCCGCCGCCGCCGTCACTCTCGTTCGCATTCGACGCCCGACGCTTTCGTCGACCATCTCCGCGGGAATGAAGGAGCTGTTCTCAATCGCCCTGAACATAACCAAAGCCCTGCAAGAGAGAAAGAGAAAGAGAAAGCGAGTGAGTTCTGCTGGGATTTCATACTCGCCGGCAAAAGAACAAAAGCGAACGCATCGGCCCGTAGTGACGTTTTGTGGGGATCGCGAGAAATCTTGAAATCGTATATCGATGCACTTAACATCAAAAGGGTGAATTTTTTAAAACCTAAATCCTACTATCTCAATAGCTTTGCTATTAAACTTGTGCACTTCAATGTAACTATAAATACAATTTCGTGAAATATCGAAATTTCCATAACGTTTTTTTTATAATAAATAGGCTAATCACACGCGCTGACGCGCGTGCCCGAGGTACCTTTGCGCTGCTGCGCTCTTATAAAGCTTTAAAAGGATAAATCGCAACTAAAAAACCCTTGTTTAGTTGATGAAAAAAAAAGAAATTTGTCGTTTTGCTTGTCAGAAATCGTAGATCTGGCCGCCGGGCCGAAAACCGCCCAAATCGGGGTCACGAAATTTATTTTTTCAAAATATCGACTTTTAACCTATACCATCGTTCTCAAGTCGCATATTCTACCCCTGAAAACACTGGTTAAAACCCTTTTTTAGTTGATTTTGAAAAAAAAAATTTTTGACCGAACAGTTTGTCAGAAATCGTAGATCTGGCCGCCGGGCCGAAAACCGCCCAAATCGGGGTCACGAAATTTATTTTTTCAAAATATCGACTTTTAACCTATACCATCGTTCTCAAGTCGCATATTCTACCCCTGAAAACACTGGTTAAAACCCTTTTTTAGTTGATTTTGAAAAAAAAAAATTTTGGCCGAACAGTTTGTCAGATATCGTAGATCTGGCCGCCGGGCCGAAAACCGCCCAAATCGGGGTCACGAAATTTATTTTTTCAAAATATCGACTTTTAACCTATACCATCGTTCTCAAGTCGCATATTCAACCCCTGAAAACACCGGTTAAAATCCTTTTTTAGTTGATTTTGAAAAAAAAAATGTTGGCCGAACAGTTTGTCAGAAATCGTAGATCTGGCCGCCGGGCCGAAAACCGCCCAAATCGGGGTCACCGCAGGTTAAACAGTGCTGCAGTGCTCATCACGAGAAACTGTCAAATCTCGCGCTGTTAAACAAAAACTGTCGGTCGTCACGGCCCTCGACCAATCGGAGGCCGAGTTATACCGACAACAATGGTCACGTTGACGCGAATTACGCACTTTTGAAGTAGTAGATAAACACAAAATGTAATAATGTGAAATGTAATGGTAATTAAAAAAAAAGAATGAAAATATAATCAGCGTTTTATCTATCGCCCCCAGGATACGTAAATATATGCGCAGCGAAATAGTCGGGCGTTTTGCATTTAGCCCGCTCAAAGATCACAGGGTCTCCGGCAATTATGTAGCCACAATAACGCAACGTGCATTACGTGAAACGCCGTCAGAGAGCTTCTGGCTCTCGGTGCGCGCAGTCCAAACCACGCTTGTCTGTTCCACGACTCATGCACCGCGAATTCATGAGAAAACTGGGAAACTCCATGCTCCAGGGTTGCACGGCGCTACGGAAACTGTTGCCGTAATTCGCCATAGCCGAGCCCTGCTCCCATTACCCCTTCCCCATGCCCTCCCCCCCGCAGCCGCCCTCTGCCAGGCAACCAGCCTCACCTCACGCGTATGGTGATGATAGTACAAATAATAATAACGATAACGCTAAGAGAACGTATAGGAACATCGCCCTCCAGCTATCGAGGTTATTTATGAGAACTGCGGCGATGCTGTTGCATCCTCGATGCACCGCACACACCTCGCGATTAACCAACTACCTCTTCGCACCACCCGGCACACGTCCGAACTGATTTTTGTTGTACGACAGAATCAGCGTTGAAAATTATGACAGCCGGAGAAAATTATTCGCCTTGTACCGAATAATATTCCACGGCGTCGTCCACTGTAATTACGGCGCAGGTAAACTGCCAGCGCCACATGCTACGCGTTTACTCGAATTCGTTGACTTGGAAATGCGCGGAGGTCCACTGTTATTTTAGCCCCCGCATTTAATAATCAAGAGCCCGGAAATTCGAGCATTCAATTTAACTCATTTTGCTTCGTTATTATAATCGAAGTTATTATTATTATCATTCTCATTATTATAATTTCTCTTTTCCCGTAGCATCAAATTTTGGGCTTTTCGCTCGCAATTTTTCACGATGTAAAATAAAAAATTGGTTTTCGAGCTGCTTCGTCGCAAAAATTCATAAACGTTGTTGCCCGTTTCACGGTGACGCGACAATCGGTCGTCGGATAAACTCGAAATAGTCGGCGCGACATGAGCGACAAAATCGTCGACCCGGACAATTATATAATTCTTTCGGCGCGGGGACGCGCATCGTGGGACGGAACATCATAATTACGCGCCGCGAACCAGAGGCCGCGGTCACCCGGAAGGGTGACTCGGAAAAGTGAGGTGTAAATTCCATTTAACGCCGGGTTGAACACGCGTGCGGTGAGATGGATCGGTCATACGAGACGATGCGTCAGCCTCGCTGCATCTCGTCGAGCCGCTATTGCCCGTGTAACAAACACACAAACCCCACCCCTCTCCCTTCTCCTCTCACTGGTCGCCGCTCCCGCCCTCTCCCTCCACCCCCGCGACGGTTGCGTCGCTCCGATTGCGGTCTTGCTTCAACCTGTCACCGTGCGTGGCTCTCCGCGGCTGCCGGATCCGCGCCGGCTCCCTTGCATTCGGAATACCCGGCGCCCCCCGCATACCGCGCGGTGTACCCGCGCCGCCACGCTGCGCATCTATTTACGTTGCGCCATTACTCGCGGTTTGGCCGAACCGCGCGGATGGATCCCCGTCGCTCCGGCATTGCGGAAAGGGGGTTGAGGTCCTCTCGACCTCGACGTGATTCTCCGTCTTGCCGGACGAATTACTTTTGTAATTGGACGTGTCCGTCGGTTGGCGCGGAATACGCGACGGAAATAATGCAAAATGTTCTTCCAGCTCGCTGATCTTCAAAATTAAATACGGATGAACTTTAAAAATTCGAAAATGTTTATTCCGATTTTATAAATGCATAAAAAATGGGTTTGAAAGACACGAACGGAAAGAACTGCGAACAGGGTCGATTTAATTAGGCATGTCACGAGCTTTTCTCCGTGATTCGAAACAGTCCCGAAAGCAACGTGAACTAATTAGCGGAATTTGAAAACGGAGTTTGTCTAATAATATTTGAATGTTTTGCACGTTCGAGCGATGTTTACTCATTCTCAGCGTGTGAAAGGCAGCAACGAAGAGCAGTTGATTCGCTAATTACGTCTCGTTATCACTGGAATTGCGGATTTTTTATGATGATCATTTATTTTCCACCTACGGAAATTAGCGCTGGGATTTTATCGACGAGCCACGGCGTAAAATTTAACGAGAAAAGCACACGGGCACTCGTAATGCACTGCGAGCCGATGGATACACAGACGAGCCAAACATTGAATAACTTACGCATTGTGTGCGCGGGGCTCGATGAAATTAAACCGTAAGCGAGGAAGTTCAGCGCGCGAGGGAGAAGCTTTTCGCGCACGGCGGAAGCTTTCAAAAGCGCATGCGCGTAATACACGTCTGCGTCTGATTAAAATACGAGGCTGAATACACCGGCGGCTTATTCAACGAATTTTTATAATCACTTCGTTCGCCGCGCCTTCGCCAAGTTTCGTAAAATAATCTTCTTGTCCGGATTACGAGCTGTTTGTGCGTTGCCTGCGCATCTGAACCTCATAAGCTAGCACTTTTTTTTTTTTTTGTTTCAATTAAACTCCAAGCACTAGCAGCGTACAACGATAAGCTCGGGGTATTGATAAAAAATAATAATTTGAAAATACGACCGATCCACGTGTGCAATAGTCGAATTATTTGTTCACTCCCAGATAACACAAGATGCAAACGCTTCATGTGACTTCCATATAGAATTATAGTGTTACGATCTAAAAATGATTGCATTTTGTAAGTGTTCAGGGACGCGACACATTATTGCCGATATTTTCGTGCAAATTTTGTGACCTCGATTTTGGCGGTTTTTGGCCTGGCGGCCAGATCTACGATTTCTGACAAACTGTTCGACAACATTTTTTTTTTTTTCAGAATCAAATAAAGAAGGGTTGTAACCGGTGTTTTCAGGGGTAGAATATGCGACTTGAGAACGATGGTGTAGGTTTAAAGTCGATATTTTGAAAAAATAAATTTGGTTACCCCGATTTGGACGGTTTTCGGCCTGGCGGCCAGATCAGAGCCAGAAAGAGTTGGGCTCTACTATTGGTCTAACACGAGGATTCAAGAACGAATGCTTTTTTGGACATCATAAGCTTACAATGGACGGTCAGGAGTAGAGCGATAATTTCTTACTAATGGGCCCTTTTGTTTTGTCTGGGACTGTTGGGTGATAAAAAATCGACAGAGAAATATTATTTATTATGTAAATCGTAATCACAGCATAAATAACATTTTTCGGGGATTAAAAAAAATTGTTGAAAAACAGAGTTCCGTCTGTTTATCAAAATTGTATAAAAAATATTTTTTAGCATTACGATTACGGATATTTATTCAATCACAAAAATACGAAATGATTTTTTACGAATTGGTCGTCGAGTGGCAAAACAATCAAGATATTCCAAAAAAGTCAATATTTGCTTCGTACATTAACGCGAAATACTACACCTTCACGAATTCACAGCCGAATTCAACTCGTGAATCAATTTGCCCCAAGGAGGTCGAGACTGTGGAAATTACATCGCCAAACACGTCGCGAACCCCCCCTCGTTTCCGAAGACCGAGACGCGCGTTCCCAATGTATAATCGAAGGCGCTGCAGATTCAGCCGCCGCCCCCGCGAGACCCGAAGTTCGCTTCTCCACAATCGAGACGTCCCAGTGTTTTCCGTTTTCCCCCGACCACGATTTTTCTCGACTCATTCTCGTCGAGTGTTTCTCCAACTTTCGAGGCCCGTCGGTCGGCCTTTGTTTCCCCCTCTTTTCGCTGGTACGTGAAACTCGTTTGGGAAGAATCGACGATAGAGAGAAAGTGAGAGAGAGAGAGAAAGAGCGAAAGAGTGACGAGCGCGGAGGATCCTTAATCTCGCGCGTCGTTAGACGGTCGACTAAGCCGGAAAATTACTTTCTTTGAAAGTGATAATAGGTCCATGGAGTGAGGTGAGTGCAGCGCGCGCGCCCTGAGCCGGGGGGGGGGGGGGGGGGGGGAGTCGAGGATGGCTTGGATAGCCCCGACAATGCTTTCCCCGACAGCGACAATGCTCGCCCAGGCCTCGTCACACCGAGGCCGATTTATACACTTTCGCGCTGGTAGCGTGGAGCCCAAGACTGCCACCGACGCGCGAGAGCCGCGCGAGGAGTGAGAGAAAAGGGCGAGAAAACACGATGGAAGAGAATGAGAGAGAAGGACAGAGAATGGTCCACGCCTCCGTGGACCATTCTCCGTGTACCTGTCTCCCGCACTCTTTCGCACTCAACCCACTCTCGGTACTTTTAATTAAACACTTCGTTAACTCGCCGAAAATTCTTGCAAGACCCGAAGGTCCTCGCAAACCCTCGGCGAGCAAACAGTGTCTGTCGAACTCCGCCGATAATTACTGGAGCCACCGGATGACGAGAAAAAATGACGGGGGTACCGAGAGGCAAAACGCGAAGTCGAATAAGGAACGGAGTGAGCTTGGGGAAAAAATGAAAAGCAGTTCGCGTCGCGCACTTAAAAATTCGTGAGACGATTTTTTTTTTTTTTTTTTCGGTCTCTACGGATGTTGTGCTCTCCGGCGTTGTCGTTTTTACCGTCGCGCGGCGCGCGGTACACGGAAAAGTGTAATAAGGCGGCGCCCAGCTGAGTTCCCTAAATCTTTTCGGCGCTCGTTTATTACGAAAACAGCCAGTGGTACCGCCTCGTACTTACACATAAATATACGAAACATACACTCACCAGGGGGACAATATTTGGGACTCTATGTTTTTTTTTTCTTTTAAATTTTTTTATATTCCTCACTCGATCCATGAATCACATCGTCGTGTTGTCTCGAAATTGTCCTCGGGCGACTATCGGCCGACCGTGAAATATTCCGAGGTCGCTCAAGGTCACTCGAATTTTCCTCGATTCGGTGAAAATTGATTTTCCCGCTTTTTTCTATCGGCCTCGGCTTCACAATATTCCCAATGCGAAAAATACAATTTCACGGTGATACCGAGAATTAAAGATAACGGGGGTGGTTTGGGCATTGTCATCCGCCCAGGCGGAAGTCTCGGGGAATAAAGAAAACAGCGAAGGAGGTGATTTACTTTTCGCGTCGCAATATAGGGCGCGCTGCCTTCTGGCATCCACCCTCGCCCCCCCCCCCTCGGAGTTAGGCCGCGCGAAAGTTACGGGCTCGAGGGGCAATTGCCCCACTAAATTATTCGAGATTATCATTATCATTATTTTTACTGCCGTTCCGAGTATATAGCCAAGTTGTATATATATGTATATACAAACACATACACGCGAATGAACCGGAGGACAGTAAGTAAATTTCTTCCATACGTTTTCCACGAGCTGCGTTATATATTCTCGCTTTTTCTTGTGTCCCGCAAGTTCCGGTTCTACTTTTCACCCCTCTGTTCTTTTTTTTTTACTCTTCCGCAAAATACGCGTTACTAATAACCCGAAAAAACGCGTTGATGCGCTCGCGGATTATACTAATGACGCGCTCCGTCATTGCATTATTAAATTGCTGGCCGCTCATTAATTCATTGCACTCACTTCTCCGTGGATTTCGCCACCGCTCAGTCTTCCACCCTCTTTCACTCACGCTTCCCTTGGCTATCCCTCCGCCTCGCCGTTCCTTGCACTTGAAGACGACGCTGCGGAGTAATTGCGCGGCGAAAAAACACGAGAACGTTTATTTTTTTTCCCGGGAAAAAAGTTCGCGCTATCTCGACCGTCGAGGATTATCGGATTACACAGGCTAATTTAGCGTTAGATAAAAAAAAAAAGTGGTTTCGACGCAATCCAACAAATTTTCCAGCTGTTTTTCCAAAAACTCATTGTACCCAATCTCGGTCCCGGGAAAACCGTTCGAATGACATCAATTCGAACCTCGAACTTCGTCGTTTCGCGACTTTAATTTTTTCGCCATCAAGGACGTCATGAATGTTTCGCGGGAAAATTTACGACCCCGCGTCCCGGCGAAATTACACATTTTTCACGCTCCGCCGCGTACAAAGCCTGGGGGGGGGGGGGGGGGGTGCGGTGAATCACGACGCGCGCGGTGTAAATATTATTGTTCACCCGGAATCGAGAGAGCAGACAGACGCGAGTGCAGATTTCGCCGGAGGGCTTAATTATCTAGCGCCCACTCTCTGGTTTTTTTCATCCCCCAACGGCGAAAGGAGAGAATTCTTTCGGCTGGCCGCGATTCCAACAAAAAGTATACTCTTGATTTACTCTTTTCGTACAGGGAAAAAATTGCTCGCGAATGTATATAAGTGCAGTAAGCCACTGGCCCACCCCCCGGCCTCTTCCTCTCCTCATCCCCTCAGCCTCTCGCCCTTCCCCTTCCCCCTCCTGGTGGTGTCTGATGGCGGCGCCGGCTCGATCATCCCCGTTCTGCCACCGCCATTCCGGTGTGCTTACGGCATCTCTGCTGCCGCTGCTACTGCTGCTGCTGCTACTGCTGCTGCACCAGACCTGGCCAACGATTACCCTCCTAAATTACTCGAGATATTGCGGTTACCCCCCACCTCTCCGCCCTCCCTCCCTAAACCCCCCGCGGGCAGATACCCGCCGGCCGCGCACTCCGGTCCGCTCTGTTCTGTTCGCCCGCACCTCATAAACCAGCTTTTTCATCCCCCTTTCTCGGGGGTTGGGGGGGGGGGGGGGACGCGCGAGAGCGAGGGATATATAGTCGCGCGCCGAGATAACGAGGAAGATGCTGAGAATAGAGGAAAGAAAAAAAAAATCGATAAAACGCGGCGGCCTCTCTCCTCTCTCTCTTTCTCTCCCGCCGACTTAACCCAATTCTTTCTTCATCTCGGCCGTTGTTGTTTTTTTCCTTCTTTCTTTGAATTTTTTTTTCGTTTTTTTTTTTCGTCTCTTCCCATTGCTCATTCTCCGTCGCGGTCCAGCGCCCCGCGTGGACTCTCGTTGCACACCGCTTATTGTTTCTCTCTCCGTCTTCCTCCGAACGCTCCGTCGCCCTCGAGCCCCGGCGGCTTATTCGCCACCCGTCGCCGCCGCCGACGCCACCCTCGAGAGACCGGTTCGTCGACGAGATAAAGTCCCGCGAATTGTTCGAAATTGCCGTCATCGAGAATAACCCGGGGGGGGGGGGGGGAGGGAGGAGGAGGAGGAGGAGGAGGAGGAGGAGAGACGCCCTTCCGAGTCGCTGAAAATGTCCCGCCTGTGTTCTCCAGGCCTTCGCGCCAATTGAATTCCCGCTTCGCGGACGAAATTCGCTTGGGCGCCGACGACTGGACGTGCGGGGAAAACGAAGTGCCGGGAAGCTCGAAATAAAAAACAAGAGAGAGAAGTTTACGAGTGATCGACGACTGACGAATTGATAAAATGAGTAGTTTTTTTTGCAGCAATCGATCGTTGACATAATTTTGTTCTGGTTTTTTAAATTGGAATAAATAGGTGACTGTACCGAAAGACAAATCAACTTTATGCCTCCTGCCAACTGAATCGATCATTCACTCGATACTTTATCCTTGAGTCCAGGGACCAGTCGGTCGACTGTTCGTATTGGTTTCGATCAATTTGACTTTTTCTCGAATCACCGGTGACTCGAGTACCACCCCGAGGTCAAACCCAAAGTGCGTTCGCCGGAAATTGACTACGGACACCGCGAGCGAACCCTGCAATTCGACTTGACGGACGAGATGCTCCACTCGAGCTTTTCGAGTCTCCTCCTTACATCGGAGTCGCGATAACGCAGTAAAAGTTCATAGGGATTTGTCCATCAAGCTCGACCGCTCGATCGAGGTTAACCCCGCGCGATTTTTACGTCCGTCGCGAAGTTTCTTTCGCGACTCTTTACGAGCGAGTCCATCATCCGTCGAAGAGCGCAGTCGTTCGTCGCGAGAACGATCGAACGTCGCTGGCTGCCCTCTTCCTTATACTCACTGAGGCCGGTAAGACACACACGAGGCAACGAAGCGAACGCGCGGAATCCGCCGACTGATCCGCGGACGTCTGGCGAGAAAGTAAAAACCAGCAAATATTGATTTCTTCTCGTGCGTCGCAGTTCACCGACTACATCGAATCACTCCGCGCGATATCGACCCTCTCATCGCCGACCTCCGATACCCCGCAGGGTAAAATAAGCTTTTTCGTGCTTGACTCGCGTACAACGGAACATACGTTTTTTTTTTTTTTTTTTCAGGAACCTAGGACTTCACGCTGAGCTGGAACATTGAATGTACATCGCAAAATGCTGGCACGGAATACGGCTCAACAGGTGTACGGAAATTTTTCCAAGCTTCTCTTGCGTCTTTTTTTTTTTCGGAAAAAAAATCGATTTCGTATAGTTTGGAAACCCTATCCGTATTTTTGCACACTGTGCTGATCATATCCCAATATCCGTTACGTCCATCCAGGACGAGTGAACCGAACCAACCGGCAACCCATCAACTATTTCCAGTTGTAAACTCGCTTTTCTCTCGCGCTCCTTTATTTTTCGGTTTAAACAACGTCGGGAAAATCCAGCGGAACGGTTGCGCCGTACCGGTCAGCGCCCGTGTCGGATGATACCGAGAGATACTCTCGGCAACTCAATCGCGAAAGTTGTTCAATCGTGCACCGCGATTTTCCTCAGAGATGAAGCGCGAGAGACGCGGGCGGCGGCGGCGGCGGCGGCGTCGGCGGTTACACGAGGCAACTTTCATCTCTCCCGACCGTTCCGCGGATTACCCGTTCGGCCAGATTCCGCTTTCCGCCCGAGAGCTCGGCGCTGTATCGCGGTCGCTCTCTATTTTTTTCGCCATCAAGCTCGTCTTCCCTCTTTGCCCGCTGTTTTTATTTCACTTCAGCTTCACCGCGCCGCCGTTACCCGCGTGCACTTTGCCTTGACTTGAGAGGCACTCGAAGTGGGCGCTCGCTCTTGCCCGTCGTTTCGAACAAATGCGCGACGAATGGTCGGCAAGACCGAGCAAAACGACGCTGAGTCACGTGCGGCAACGAACCTGGGAAATCTCGTCGAACGATCGGAGCAATATTGCCGACAAGACGATGCGGTGTAACATTGCACAACGTGACATTGTCGTGTCGCACGACATATTGATTTCCCGATTCGCCGTCCATCGCTCCATACGCGGCTTCCACGCTGGTTTCTCAACCTGGTCCATCGCGCCCAGCGATCGTGGAAGCCGAGCAGCTCGTCCACTACTTAAGCCAGCCCAGCGCGAGAGGCTAATTTCCTCCCCCAGAAAGCCCAGACTCTGTACGTGCAACAACCCTCACCACATGCCCCATCACCCTCTCCACCCTGCCACCCACGTTCATGGTGGTTGAATGGCTTTGATGAATTATTAATCCCCGTTATCGTTTATGATTGATGCGACGAACCCGGCGCAGTCGACCGACACGGGACTATTCCCCAAATTACCCGCGGTAATCAGCTCAGCATGTACATTTATGACGCAACCGTCGCTGATTCTCTAATCCGACGATTGTCGCAGCTCCTGGTGCCTTTGAAGCTGAGCGATGGAATTTTTTGTTTTACTCATGTTCTTCCGCTTTTCTCGCAGCCCGTTTACTTTCCTTTTCTCGTTTTTGCGTTTCATTCGGAGTTAATGCACCGCGACAACGACGGGGGTCGGTCCGTCCCTCTGGTTGCCCCGAACACAAAGGACCATCGGCGACCTCCCCGTTGAAGAGGACGCGGCTACACGCGTAGCAGTAGCAACGCTTTTTATTTTTTCCAGCGGAGTAACGTAACGCTTGCGCGTGTAAAAGCGAGCGAGAATGCGGGGGAGGGCTTGAGGGGGTGGAGGGGGCGGTACCCGACTAAAGGGATAACATTGCGCCTTTATACACGGCGAACTGCTACGAGAGAACGATAATACACGAGGCGGAGGCTTCGAGGCTGAGCGTAACG
Organism: Itoplectis maculator; assembly: GCA_964034905.1. NCBI lineage: Eukaryota > Metazoa > Arthropoda > Insecta > Hymenoptera > Ichneumonidae > Itoplectis > Itoplectis maculator. Next base: position 5,121,413 of record OZ035870.1, read on the forward strand.
CTCGATAACCCGGTAACAGCGGAGACGCGTGCAGCACGTATGTAAATGTAACTGCCGGCAAGCAACCGTGGTGACGAGGATCCAGCGCGAATTCGCTTGTAGCAAACCAACTGGATCGTTGAGCGTCGATTGGCTTTTTTTTTACCGGCCTTTTCAATTTAGGACGTTTGCGGGATGTCAACGCGAGAATATCCCACAATCTATGTTTGGACTTAAACCTATTTGATGACGACGTTTAGCTGGTTCGCGCCATCCCTCGTAGAAAATTTACGGCGTTACGGCGTTAGTCAGACCCTGGTCACGGTCGTGTCATTCTTATCCGGGCATGATCAGTGCCTGTCTTGGGCCAAATGTAACTGTTGGAGTTATTGATTTTTCGATATGCGTTTAAACAGCTGACTTCTCATGCGGACTACAGATTTTGTTATTTACCTCTTTTGTCTTTTGCCTGCGACTTTTCTCTGACAGCGAATGTACGTGGATAAAATGTTCCCGAATAAATCGTTTTTTTAATCACAACATTCTACGTGGAATTTCATCTGGAGATATAAAACTTAACAGTAACGCTACAGATTTTCTACCAGGGATGGTCTCAATAATAACAATATTGACTAGCCAATTGTTATCATTGCCTGAGTAGAGCACACTCGCTGTAACGTGTTACGTGCAAGCAAGAAATCGGTTAGGGCGGAGGGGAGGGGGAAGGGGGAGGGAGGCACACAGACCGGAAATCCGTTTTCGTCGTTTAGCTACCGTGGGCTGTCCGTGCTTATCGGGTGCGGAGAGGCTTGCAGGACTTTCACATTAATTATTCGTCCCGCTTTGGTATGGCAGTGACACGGGTGGTCAGACTGGCAAGCGAGTGCTATACGTTGCCGCGGTCTCTTGCTACCAGCGCATGGCCTCTAACTCTCCAGCCCTCCCCTCCTTCTGTCTCTCTCACTCTCGCTCTGTGCATCTCTCCCTCTTTCCCCCTTTCCCTTCTCTTCCCTCACCCCGTCGACGGTTAATGCAATTTTCGTGTGAGAACCGCAACCTGATTCGGCTCTGATTAAACGTTCGAGTCACTTGATAACTGTGTTGTGCAATGTACTATTAGCGCTGCACGTTGATGACATTCCGCTGCGTTCAAGGAGGACACTGAACAAATCCCTCGACCGACACAAGCTACCTTTTGATCTCCCCGGTACTTTTGTCGGGTCTATCTGACTCCATCGACAACAGCGCGATTTCACAGTACCTAATATTGATTCACGTTGACGCCACGCGGAGAAAGACAGAGAGAAAGAGGAGTCTAAATCAAGTGCCGACTTTATTGCCCCCGGGGACGTCGTGGAAGTTTGTTCGAGCAAGTTCTCCTCCTTCGGTACCTGGGCAAATACGGAAAACATTTGCCGAAAGTCTGCGAGCAACGACTTATGGGACGGCGGCGAATATCGAGGGTGGGAAAGAAAGTTTGGGGTTTTTTTTTGGAGGCAGGAGCCTCGCACTTGCACCCACCGAACCAATCGCGATACCCATGCGTCAGGCTGACGGGCCAACATTTTTTGTCCAACTCCTCCGACGCATCTGGGCCTATTCCCTCGCGTCGTATATTTGCCGTCGCGTTAGCCTGTGGAAACGGGCGGGCTCTCCACTTACCGGAGCCGAAAACGCCGAGAGGTGGCCGGGAGAAACGAACTGGCAGGGCCAGTTCGGGTATACTTACCACTTCGTGGTTTACTCGCTCGCATTAGTTATACGAAGTTCGAGAGGGTTAGGCGCGGTGGGGAGGAGAAGACCGCCGGTAAGTACGTTCCCGCAGTGAGTCTGGCATCGGTATCTCCTCAGAATCTCGCGCGGAAACTTTTGCTTTTGGGCTCTGGGAGCGAGAGAGGAGGACGGCGCACTATCTGCAGCACGACGTGCTCCATCAACTCGGGAGAGTTCCTTCCTTATCGTGCCGAAAATTGCAGGTACGCAGCAGTTTGCACCCCGACATTTTACTCAATTAGCAATTAACACGGTACGGTTGGTATGGCAACGTTTCATGATTGGGACGATATCGTCGTTCATCAGTCGAAGAATACTTCAGGTACCGAATGACGTCGGCTTAGTTCGTCCCAATTATGAGTTATGGTAATGACATATTTTTGCTTGGAATGACAATCTGAATAGTCATAGCGAAGCTAATAATCGGATTCCTATTACCATCCTGAATGATGTACGGTGAAATTTGTAGGTGCTCAGTTTGCAGCTCGTTCTGCACTCACTTTGGCCAAACAGATGAAAAAACTTCAGAGAATTCCAAGCTTTCGTCAAGAGGATGCAACACCGAGAGTCTCATTGCGGGTCAAAGCCGACTTGGCGAACACGGCCAAATGAAGACAGCGCCGCAACGCCGTCATCTAGGTGGCCCAGGGCATCAGGGGCAACGTCGATTCGAGTGCAAAAACTGACAACAAACGACGCATAAGTTTGAGTATTACGGAAGGTTTACGAGACCAGGTGGGATAAGCTCTCTGAACCCACCAGCAAGGAGGGAAGAAACCCAAAAGGACGAAGCCGCGCTCACAGCTTCGGGTCCCGGAGGGCTTTGCGTATAATGCGAAGCAGGTCAGTTTCAGTGAAAAACTTTTCGCTCCTTCTCGAGCCGGCGCTCCTCGAAACCTTGTAACGAAACCGCAGCGCGCAGCGCGTACGTCTGCGAAAATATTCCAGCCGCCATGTGGAATCTTGGAAGTGAGGGAAACCCGGGAGATGCAAAGGAGGCGAGGAAAAACGCCGGTGGACGAGAATACGTTCTCGTTCGGATGGCTCAGCGCGGCGGAAGCTATGGTAGCGTTCAGGTTTGCTCACCTCTTATATTATCCGACAAACCTCTGTGCTTCGTCGCTGGTGCACCGTGCGCCCGGGCTTAAGCCCCCTCTTCCACCGGGTTTCCGGCTCATCCACCGGTGCCACCGGTGTATCTTGCAATGGAAAATTCAATAGGCAAAGCGTAGGGAAAGGTAGCAAAAGCATTCGGAAGTCTAACTCGGCACGTTGGCCCGAAAGATCAACATGGATGTGCTATTTACGACGTGTATGACGGAGTTATGGGATGACAGGGGAGAATGATGGTAGCGAGATGACGATGAGATTACAAGATTTGTAAAGACGTAACATCGCGACAGCGAGCACATTGACGACCTGCAGGTTGGGGAGGTTGGAGATCGTGTTCCGAGCTGGAAGAGACGTTGAACATTCGTATTGGACGTTGCCGTGACTACGTGTATCACGATGGCAGGAGATACTTCGGGTTTTCCTGATGGCAATTACGGAATGAGCCAAGTACCCCGAGCACTACGCTTGTCCTGGTGGTCTACTTGCTCCAGAAGTTTGCGCATCTTGCGTAACCCGGGTACGAGGGTCAAATCACGTTCGCGAAGCACCATTTCCGTTCTCGTCTATTCCAATACGGCGCGCTACGTCACTGGTTGCCTTGATGAGTTGCGCGAACGCAGGACGCGAGGGTTTCCACTGCTCGAGCGATTCTGTCCTGGCGCGATCAAGATCATCGATACCATCGAACGTCGTCATCGCCGTTCGTCAACGAATAGGGACGTCCAGCGTTGCTGACGTTCGTCGTGCAACGTGTCCAATAAATCGATGCCGAAATTGACCAATTGCCCGACATTATTCAACGAGAGAGGTAATGTATTCCCGTTTGGACTGAGGGGGCCCAGGCGTTTTATGGCATGAATCAGAAATGGAGAAGCATCTGGCAGCTGGAAAGGAAGGAAGTCGAGCAGACTCTCAAGCCTCCTCTCTCCCCCTCTCCCAGTTGAGCGCAGAATTCCGAGGCCAATAGAGTTCAATTTAGTTCGGAGGCAGCTCGGTTGCTTCTGGTGGCGGCGGCGTCGGCGGTGGCGGCGGTGGTGGTGGCTGCTGCTGCTGCGGCGTACAGAGGATCCTCGCAGTGCCTATTACGAGGCTGAAGCCCGGAATAGGCGAAGGAATGCGCCTCAAGAGAGGGCGAAAGAGAGGGGAAAAGAAAGCTCCGCGAGTCTACGCGGTGTATGGAGTCCGGAAGGCTGTTTTTGCAAGGAGCAAAAGTCGGTCGAACGGGTAAAACTTGCCTGATATTTTATTCATAAGCAAACTTGTGTCATAAAAGCGATCTTCCCACATCCGCGTTTCTTCTTCCACTCCGTCTTCGTTCGCGTTTTTTTCTATTCTTTTTTGCTTTTTCCGCCGTCCTACCAGACCCTCCCCCTCACACTTCTTTTTTTTTCGGCAGTGCACTTTACTCACGTTCGTGTATACGAAAGGCAGCGCAAAAACATACTTTGCCATTGGAGGCCCAAGCGCGACTTCTTGTTTGCCAACGGACGCGAGGGATCGCGACGAACGGAGGCTCCCCCCGTCTTTCCGTGACTTAGATTCTCGTTCGTGTGTAGTCAACACGAACGCGCGCCGTAAAAACGAGCGAGTGAGATGGACGCTGGAGTTGGAAACGGATAACACTCCACTTCGTAGTTGCGTTTTTCTCGCGCTGCACGTCCGATGCACTCGACAACTCGTATGGATTACACCTGCACTCACGTTCCTTATGATGTCCCCATGGCCACAAAAAATATCACGCCTGCGAGTCGAGAAACCGTGACGATGTCAAAGTTAATGAAAAAAATATGAGTCAGTGGCTCCGCCGTCGCAATTCCGCTCGAATTTACTATATGGCTTTTTTAAGAGTTGCTTATACGACCGAAGCGCCGTGCTGTCATGGACGGCGAACTCTTAACTTCAATTCAAAAGCTATTTCAAGCCCTCGTAAAGCCTCCTCATATTCATTCGGGTTCGACAAACGGACGTATTCCAAAAGTTGAACTTACTTGCGGGAAGTTGAACGATAGATCGAAGACTGGCATTTGTTTATCAATCCGAGGTACTGCAATTCGTTTCGGAATCATTGAACTGCGATTTTGCTTGAGATTCTTCCCTATAGCAGCGAGGATTTATGCTCCACTGATTTGCCTCGCTTTGCAATTACGATTCTCGGTATCCAACAACAGCCTCATGGAGATGCTGTTCCTGAGACGAACGGAAAATTCTCCTGCGCCGTTGAATCCGATGAAAGCCAGGTACGGAAAGGTGAGCGAACATTGCGCAAGGACCGAGTGGAGGAAAGGAAGAGAATACACATAAAGAATGAATGCTTTATCTTACGTGTACGTCACAAAAGCCCGCTGGATGGCCGGTCATGTGTGCGAAAATTTGAAATGAGATTCTCGAGATAGAAGCGCGCTGCGAGAAACAGAAATATAAATATTTTGTACACATTTCCTGACTTTGTCATTGGACTTGTCGTGCGGACGTGACATACATTTCGTTCACAATGTTTGTAACTAAAAATGCATAATTCCTGTTATCCACTCTTGCTTTGCTTAACATTGATGACCATTGCCGACTCCTTCAACCGGGTAATACGGTTGGGTCCAAAGACGGTCTTTTTGTAGACTAAAAAAGGTGCAATTTCTGCAGCAATTTGTGATGATAACAGAAACTAAACATTTAACGAGGTTAAATATTTAGTAGGTGAAGTACGGTTGCATTGTTATTTGCCGCTTTTCTATGGTCCCGCCCTTCCATTATGGAAGTGCATAATTACACGAACTCGGGCCGAGCTCATTTGCACAATTGGCAAGTTGTATTTCCGGCATTATTAGCTGAAAAGGAACTCTTCGACAACGAACCTTTCAGCCCAGCTGATGTGTGAATCAATCGCACAAAAAGGCAAAAGCGTTAGCTTTTCTCGCGCGGCACAGTGGCAGTTGCCTTGCGCAGTGCCAATTTGTACGTTCGACTCGGCGTTTTGTCAAAGATTTCTCGTAACACGAAGAGCCGTACAAAGAGAGCCACGCGACGAAGGGAATCGACTTTTAATTGGCAGTTATACAGACCGGAACGTAACTTTCGATGACTCGGGCCACTCTTCGCTCTTCCCGGCGTTCTCGTCAATAGCGAGAAAAGCAATTTTACCCTCGAAAACTACGGTTTCCGAGTATTGCACAAAATGTGTTGGCAATGGCTTCTTCGCTCGGAAAAATAATAAAGATCTGTCCAACTCGTCAGGACTTGATACGCGTAACTCGATATCGACGATTACGTTGCTTCTCGCGGTCAGGAGTTTTGTTGCCTTCGCAATATAGATTTATCGAATTTGTGCCAATTGTTATTGCTGAGCCGCGGTACTTAAAGTACCACCGGTACCGCGTATCAAACGTAACATTCCGCAAATTGAAATTGAACTTTTCTGAACAAGAGAAACAATAGTCTTGCCTATGTACTTGGCGCAATATTTATTTACTGGGAACCCGCAGTAGGATCCATCCTAAAGTGATCAGACTGAAGTTTGGACTATCATTTCGAAGACTCGACACAAATTGGATTTGCAGCATTCGTTCAGCGTTGGAAATGATCTGCGCATGCAACTAATGTTTGAAGTGAGCGAGGCGAAGATTAAGAGGGGTGTTGTTCCGTCGTGATAGGAGCGGGCATTAGGACTCGCGTGAGGCCCGTGTAAGTAGGCCGTGAGGGTCTGCAGTGAGAGAGGATACGAGAGAGGAAACGGGACGCGGACCGTCCGGTTTACCTATAACAACCGAAGGCATCTGCGCGTGACGCTTGATTGATGGAGAATGTGTCAACTTCACGTTACAGTATGACGGTGCGAGATGAAGCAGAGCTCGAGTTAGAGCGTACGCGCGTTAACACCCAGAGCCTGATAAACCACACGAGCCACATCACGTCATTAAAGATACGCGTGTCCCAATCGAACACGCTGCCCAGCCGGGAAATTAGAACGATCTTCCAATTCCGACACCCCTCAAGCATTCTTAGGACATCCTGAAATCAAAAAGACGCGTCTTATTGATTTCACTGTCTCGCAATGCAAATTGAATATCGACAAGACAGAAATTGTGGAAGTGGAAAGGAACAGCAGAATGGTTTTGGTTAGGTCAACTATGGATAACTAATAATTTGTTCATGGAAAATTCACATTTCCGACGAATGAAATTGCTTCCTCCTGGTTGAACTCAGTATCTAAACGCAATACGGTTACATAAAGAACGACGCCAGCCATGCGATCTTGGAAAACAGTTTTTCCATGCATTCCTACTTGGCTATTATTCGATATCCCACGTTTTGCCAGGAACGGGATAAGAAACTCCTGTTCCTGTTTTCTTTGTTCCTGGAACTGGAAGCAGAAACGATGATTTCTCGTAATGAGAAACCATATTCCCGGAGATCGATAAGGCCGAGAGGGAAAGATAGAATGAGAGAGTCGAATTGATGGATATCGGTGGAAGCTCGAAGCGTTTTTGGCATTTCAAATGGTGCTCGATAGCGTAAAACTGCACATGTAAGCTATTTACTCCGCAAACAATCCTTCCTCGCACTCTTTCCTCTCTTCCTGGCTTTTTTTTTTATCCAAACCCGGAAGTTTGGTGCGCCCTTGCCACAGTAAGCCAAAGTTGAGCGTCGCTTTATCTGGCTGGCGGGATCTCGGCGGTTGCGAAAAAGAGAATCGCGAGCGAAAAAGTGATAGAGTGCGAGAGAGAGAGAGGAGAGAGAAATAGAGAAAGAAAGAGAGAGACAGAGAGTCGGAACGGGAAAGAAGAGAAAGAAAACTCGGCGATCGGTGGCAACTGGAAAAGTTCCTCCGGCCACGGTATCTGGATAATGGGATCTAGCACGCGCGAACGTTCGTCGGCCCGCAGCCGCGCGGCTCAAACTTCGCTTCCCCGTCACGTGGGACAGAGATTTGATTCTGCGAATCTTGATTTCATTTAATCGCCATCGGTGCCTCGTGGGATATTCGCCTCGACTGTTTCCCCGTAATTCCATGCGCCCAAACGATTTCGGTCTGTATATGCACCGCGTCGTTGCGAGTCGTCGAAATGTATTTCGACGAATAATTTATTTCGTTCGGAGAACGAGTGGTGCGCTTTATAATTCTAGGGTTGGGGGGTTAATATTCTTGAAACGAGTACAAAGAGTGAGGGTGGGGGGGGGGGGGGTGGGCTGAGGGGTGAGAGGCGGTTAAATAAAAGGGGTAGTATAAGTTTTACGCTGATTGCCAAACAGCTCCCATCTAATCCCTATACGGGCCGTATCCACATTGCCCGACATTAAGACTTTAATACAGCCCGGACGACCGTACGGTTGATCCATTAGATCCCCGCATAAACGGCCGACGTTAATAATAATTGCGTCTCGCTCCGTGTGTGTGTGAGTGCGAAAGCGCGTTTTTACACGCTAATTCGCCGGGTTGACGATCAATCGACGAGCACAATTGAAGTTTTCATGGCGAACGAACACGAGACGGTGAGTGCCAAATCAAATGTATGTGTCGATTGCGCGGAACGTAAGAGACGCGGATCGTTCGGTGGAATACATCGTAAAAGCTCATTAAAGCATTAGCCGAGCGTGCAGCGAGAAATTATTATTCAACGGGTTGGGGGAATTATTCAACGGGCCGACTCGAATGCTCATGAAAATTCAGCGCGAGATAACGAAATAGATACGGAGACAATTTCCTAAAATAAATACGATTTCGTTGGATAAACGAATTTTTGTTTAATTTCGCCGGCAGAACGATATTTCGCTGCGCGAAATAAAACGTGGGACCGTGGATGGAGCGAGCCGTGTATCAGTTTGTCGGTGGACATTAATTAATTTACATCGGAAATTGCGAATCGTACACAAAATCCGACGTCCATTTGAACGGTCATAAATATTGAGCGAGGTACTGAAATATACATTGTAAATAATGGAACCGCTGTGGCTGCAATCGGTCGATACGAACTATTTTAAAAACGCAGTTCTTTTAGTTTTTCGACAGTTTAATGACTTTTCATTGCGTAAAGGATAATATTGACCAGCAGTTATTAATGCGAAAAGAAACTAATAACTGCTGGTCAGTCTAGAAACAAATAATGAGAAAAATGGTTCCACTGCATTATTAGTTTCCGAATGATTAATTAATTTACACTGTAAACTGCGATTAATATATAACGTTAAAGGACTACATGATATATTTTGGTAATAATAACTCGACACGTAGCAGAAGCGGCAGCAGAAAGGGGCGGGAGTATCGACTGTAATCTCGGCGCCCTGGCGAATATAACGGGAGATGATTGAGTTTAAAACTTGCGGTTCGAGCGAGTTTTTCGCGGCGAGACGTATAAGACGCTGCGGGTTCGGCGAGGAGAGCGAACGCGCCGAGACTTCGCGCGGCGAGGGATGAGGGAAAAACAGGAAAGTCTGTCGATTACGCGGGAACCGCCTCGTCGGAAGAAAGACAGAGCGGAACAATACCGCGGAGTCAAAGAGGAAAAAGCTCTGCTGATTGTGCGCGAGAGAAGCGTCGGCAACTGCAGGCGTCCCGACGATAATGCCGGGATAATACGGTTTCCGTGTCAGTTGGGAAAAGAACATTCGATTAGCTGCGTGACGTCGGCAATGACGACTGAACGCTTCTCCGATTTGACGCCTGTTCTCCGTGAAAATGGGGTGGGACTTCAATTGTTATCCAAATTTTCAATACGAAAGCTTCGTGTAGAGATGAGGAGCAAAATAATTGTGAATATATCAGCTAAAAACTAAATGAAATGGAAATATTTTGTTTTATACGCTATTTCATTTTTATAACTATTCTAGGCAGCTAATTATATTTACAAAAGTCTTATTTTCAGATGCAGGAGTAGGATAAAAAGTTAAAAAAAATGATTGACATACTTTTTTGAGAAACAAAAACTGTGGGTAATTCTAAAGACATATTTTTCACGTGAAACAATATTGAAAGGGTTGAAGGGCTGTTTTCACAGTCCTTCAACGTCGCGAAAGACAAAAACCGTGTTCAGCGCGAAGGTCACGACCCAGTCAATAAGCCGTGTGGAACGCCCCGTGTACAAACATCGTAAAGCGTCGTCGAGAGGGCTCGGGGAGTGTGTGTTATTAGCTACCAGTGGATTTCGGCTAATGCAGTCGAGTTGCCACCTAACAAACCGACGGGGTAAATTTCTAGTACGTACCTTAACGCCGCGGGCTCGCGCGAGAGCCGCATGAGCGCCGCCGCGGCAACAGGGACTCGTTCTTTCTCCCTCGGAAGTTCCGAAGTCGTGCGCGCGCGCGGGGCAGTCAGGGAGTTAAAAGCCGCGCGCGTGAGCTCCAACCGTAAATCGCAATTAGTTTAATGTCGGTTGCATGTTCGTTCTCGATGTAACGAGTAGGCAAGCGTGACGAACGCGACGTTTCTACGCGTCGAGTCTGCGGCGGCTCGCGTCTGTTTTGGGTTGGAAATTGCGCTGGAAAAATTTGCCAACCAGGAAACATATGATGGAAAAAACGCTTTACTAAAGCCGTCGTGGTGGTGATGATCAGCACAAGAACAAATTGTTACAGCGACACTGTGACAATTATTTTGCTGAAGAATGCAATTAATTACCACAAGTCGCTGGTCCATTTGACTATTGTCACAGCTTCATCATTTTTCTCGTACTTCGAGTGATTAAGATGACGCCGAGAACTGGAGAACAATTTTTGAGATTTTTCGCTCACTGTGGAATTTGTGGATAATACAGTTCCAGAAAATGTGCAATACAGGAAACAAAAGCGGAAAAGCTTGGTCGATCGATTGTTCCGACTCGCTCGGTGGTTGTGTCCTTTCTTGCCTGCCAATTACTCGAAACGACACAGCCAGGCATACGACAGGGCCGCCGCCGCAACAACAACAACAATCGTGAGACGGGATTGGACAACGCAATTACGATTAACGGTGGCAATCGGAGCTGTGACCACCGCTTTAATTATTCCGGGCTCCGAGATCTTTGATATTCCCAGTCGCACCGACGAAGTGGAAGGAAGAGGGAAAAGTGCGAGATTAATCGGACGTTTCCAAGGAGGAATCAAAGTCGAGAACTAAATATACGAAATAAATCGTAGCAACCCGAACGACTGCTACCTCAACTGTCCAAAACTCTCAGTATTTGTACTTCACGAAGTGTTAGCAATTAAAAGATTATAATCAATTGAATAAGCCGAATTCCAGGACTCTGACTCAGTCCAAAAATGTTCGATTCCGGTGAAGATTCGACAAAACTCCGATTACGATTGCAAAATTAGTTTTCCTCGATCCACCGTCAATAATCGCTTTCGCGAAATTGTGAATGAATCGCGTACGGCTATTCCAATCGACAGCGGGACTCTGGCTAATGGGCTACGGGCGTCTGCCCGAACTGGGCTCGCGTCCTCTGAGCGCGGGCGTCGCAGGACACGAGCGCATTTGTCCGGTGTCACGTACGCCGCCTACACGTCGCCGGGGATTTCGGATCCAGGGACAATGGAGATACCGGGAACCAAGCGCGACGAGCCCGAAGTGCGGCGCGGAGACGGACGTAGCGCACGGGCGGAGAGACCGTAATTTTATTATTCCAATAAACCTGCCACGAATAACGGCCCCGCGCGCGGTTTTAAGAGAACGTGACATCCATAAACATAATAAATTTTCCAATCTGTCTCTCTGACCCGCCACTCGCGAGCGTCGGCTCGCGCGTTCGTCTCGCTGCTCCCGTCCGTCGCGCGTGTTCATTCAATCGAAGAAAATCAATTGCAATTTTCATCAGGGGTGGTCCAGGAGAGGGGGGGGGGAGGATTGAAGGAGGGCAGGGGCGGGGGGGGGGGGGGAGACGGACGGGGGTAGCGCACGCCTCGCATTAACACACTTCCTGGCTGCGTGTCGGTCGTCGGAAAATTTCGCGTATGCACTGCTCCCACACTGTTAAAAATCCGGTGTTAAAAATAACACCAAGTCGGTGTCTATATAGGTCCACAGCAATCGCGGTGATAATGAGCGGTGTTAACTGAGTCTGAAATACCGACTTTCACCTCAAAAACTCAGAAGTCCCGTTTTTCGCGTATTATCAACGTATCGAAGCGAAAATTGAAATACAGACACCAGTAATGTGAATCTCGTTAATGAATTAGTCAGAACTTTGATTTTCGAAAAAAAAAATTACAGATCAATTACCCGGTAGAGAAATCTGTAATGAAAAAATCGATTTTTTTCTTCAATTTTTCGATAAAAACTGAGAAAAGCGACTAATTTATTCACGAGATAATAAAAAATCACACATGATACCTGCATTCATGCCTTTAAAGCAAAAAGTGTTATAATGCTTCGTAGGTAACACAGGGAAAAATTAACGAAACGGCTGGTGTTAATTTAACACCGTAAAAAGTGTTAATATTAACACTGTAATGAGTAACACCAGGAAAAAGTCCACACCAGCAGCGTTTGACACCGCAGATTTTTAACAGTGCACATATCTCCTCTCCCTCCTTCTCTTTCTCACTTTCTCGCTCTCTGTGATTCCGCGTTTCCCTCTTTCCATCTCCCTCTCCCACTTTCTCTTTCTCACTTTCTCGCTGTCTGTGTTACCGTGTTTCCCATTCTCTTTCTCTCTCACTCCGCACGCGATACTCGCGCGTAACTGGCCGCCGATGACCCATAGATTTTCATAACCCACCGTACACACGAAATTCAAAACCAAAGCTCGTTCGTTCTCCGCAACCCGTATGACTAATGCCCCACTGCTGCTGCTGCTGCAGCGCGTTCCGCACCCTCCACGCGTGTTTTCACTCTTGACATTACCCGCGTAACCCCTCCCCCCTTCCAGCCCTATCCCCTCTCCCTCAGCCGCGTGCACCCGTTTCCGGGAATATTTTCCGCCCACGCTCCGTGTGTAACGATAATCTCATTTGCGGACGGGGATTCGCTGTGATATTTCCGCAACCGGACGGTACCCGCAGCACCGCGAGCGCCACCGTGCGCGATATCGAATAGCGTTTCGTTGCATAATTAATACGTCATTATTATCGAATTTTCCACTCTTACGCGGGGCGCGGGTGAGTACGAATATTTTTGCGTCGCGCGGACGCGCTGGCTAACTGTGGTAAATTGGCGCGATGTGCGCGTTTTTTAAATGAATGGGTGATATAAATATTATTGTGTAATTAGTAGCGCTACGCTCATTTGCATCGAAATATCTTGTGTTATCCCAGGAAGGGAGGAGGGGATGGAGGGTCAACGCATTATTTTGTTACGTCGCAATCATGATAGGAATAAAGTCCACAATATGGTCACGGTCCGTACCAGAAACTCGGACCCAACCCTACCTGACCAAATTAACCTAACTTAATCCTACCTATCTCAACCTGACCTATCAAATTATTCCACGCCATTCGATCGCATCAACAATTATCGCGAGATGAGCGTGGCAGAGCCAGAAAATTTCAACGATGCTGTCGAGAAATGCCACAAACGCGAATGCAATTGAAGAGCTGCTTCAACCCTCCGAGTTAAAACGGGGTGAGTCGTGAAAGGCGACAACGTAACAGTGTCGACGTCGTTTTTAATTAAAATCCCCATTCGGGGGTCACGCGAACGCGGGGGTTAACAAGGTATAACAAGGCGAGTCGAGTCGAGTTGAGTCGCGGGGCTCGAGCTCCGGTTGCGGGTTGTCGGCCGCTTGTCCGACTAAAGCCGCGGCTGCACTACTGCGAGGAAGCGAACAGACGGGAGAGCCTCGCAGCGACGGAGCATAATCAAGGGAGTTCTTGCGGGGGGGGGGGGGGGGGGGGGGATAGGTGCAACGCGGCGCGTCCGCGCGCACTCGAGTCATACGTGTATGGGGATTGGCCACGGGCGGAATCTGATTTGCATAAAATTACGGCCGGTCCGAACCGCGAGAGCGAGGTGAGCGCGGGACCGGCCTTCCCCGGTTATCGAATTACCGGGCAATTCGCACCTATCGTCCGACTCTCCGCGATTTATGCCAATCTCCATGCGTTCCCCATGCGCATTATTCTCGACTCCGTCCACCCCTCGCCGGGTGTCGGAGGGGGCTGCAGTCTCCAAATGTACACGTGAGAACACCGGAAGTTTGGTGATTCATCGCAGCCGCAGTTTTCGCGCAAACCCGATACTTCAATAACCACGAGAGACTAACTGGTAGTTATAACGCAATTTTCCGTGTTTCACAGTAGGTTTTGCTGCCGGAATTTAGTTGATTTTCTGTTTTGTGATTATGCCGGGCCGGAATACAATTCGGATGAAAGTTAGCAGCACGTCACATTCTTTGATTGTCGTATTTGCTCAGCGGATTGGGAGATACAGACGGTGCACAATTTCGGTGATTAACGGGCAACTATATACCGTACGGTTATTGCCGAGGAGAGGGAACAACAAACCGTGGTGCAAAGGGAAAATTGTTGTTTAGCGCTACACGCGCCGTGCTACGTTAAAAGTTGGCGGTTCGCTCGCACGGAGCCAGCGCTTTATAACCTTCGACCTATTAGGAAAACTTGAGGAAGCTGCGAGCGAAGAAGCGAGGTACGTAATTTATTGCCCGCGGCGGAGGCGCGAGAAATAGGTAAGAAGTAAAAATTTCATTTGTTGGGTTTTCCGATGTTGAGTTTTTTTATGTTGTGTTTTCATATGTTGAGTTTTTTTATGTTGAGTTTTCCTACGTTTAGTTTTCCTGTGAGGCGTTTTCCTGCATTGTTTCCACGCGACAGCCGCGCTCTCCGCTGCGGTCCGGTTTCTTTGGGCGATGTATTTCACGCAAAAAAAACGACTGCACCGAGGAAACATCCGCGTTCTCGTTCCGTGCAACTGAGGTTAGCCGATAAGTTTGCTTAACCCTGCGAACCGCTTTACCGCCGCGTAGCTTTGCCGCCTGTTTCTCAAGATGCAACGTCGTTCGCAACAGTCGTTTGCATCTTCCTTATCGCCGGCAATAAAATGTCCCGCGCGCGCCTTGGTCACCATTATCCGCGGGCATCGACGAGCAATCGGCTGCCCTGCGGTTATAGAGTACCACGAGGCGCGCCCGGGTACAATTTATCGGTCGAGGCTCGGAGAGCTATCGCGCTCTCTTTCATAACCCGCGCCGCTTCGACCATGTCCGATAGTCTTTCATGAGTGGTCGCTAACCGTTCACACGCATTTGGCACGATCGATTAGTTGTGGGAATTTTACGTCCCTCTTTCCGGTGAAGATAAAAATTCATGATAAATTTATTATTATTTTTATTTCATCATAATAACCCGTGTTTTTATTTTTTCTTTTAATCAGCAGCAATACAAAAATTAAACATCTCTTTTTAAAGCTTCCTCGCTAATTGCTGAATCGTAATAACTGCTGAGTCAATGGTGCAACAAAACATTGATACAAAGGAGATTATTTAAAAAATGATAAATTGAGAATCTGTTTGTAACATCCACACGGCTATTGTTACAAAATAATACGTATTGAATTGATCAAAGCGACGAAACTTTGAAAAAAAAAAAGGTATCATGGAGATTCGCGACGTCGGGTAAACAGCGCGGATTTCGCGACGGCGAGCGCTGTGCGTCGTCGTCGCTGCGCGAGTCGGGAAGTTTCCGGGGCTCCGGAACGCAAATTACGCGGGACAGACGCGACGATTTTTAATTTTTATTTCCCCGTCGGACTAATACGAGGCAGATTTACTTACGAGCAGCAGGGCGAGAGCTGCGATGATTAACGGGCGGCGAAGTCACTGCACCCGGGGACCCGAGACCTCTTGATCTCTTTTTCATCTTGCCACTTCTTTGGCCCTCGGTAATTTACCCGCCGCCCACCTCCCCCCTCCCCCGCTGTAACCACCCCAACCGGAGGCCGCCGCACCCTCTCACTCTGCATTCATCCCACGCCACTGCGGAATATATATATATGTCACCTCGCCTCGTGTACACGCGCTTTTCCTTTGCCAGCGGCGCGGCGACGTCACTCGCGCTTCTGCACCGCGACCGCGATCCTCGTCCGTCTCCGTCTCTCGTTCTGCGAGTCCGTCAGGCAATTTCAGAGACGAGAATCGATAGAGTCGACCGGCGAGTCGAATAGGAGCGGCCGAGCATCGCGACGCAGCGACTGCGACGCCCCCCCCCCCCCCCCCCAAGCCCCGCCGCCGCGACGATCGAGTATGAGAACGTTATTAATTCCGAGAGGCAAAGCTCGTTCCCACTGGGTGGACGCGACCGGGGCGAAGCGGATCAGTTTTTGCTTCCCGAGGATTTTTCCAGGATGCTCCGCCGATGCACTGACGGCGGATCGAAGGTAACGTAGTTTTCTCGGGTAATTCGGCAGCTGGATAAGCTGCATTTTTGAAGATGGCTTTTGAGTACCGATCTGCAGTTTTTGTGCAGTTTTTTTAAACTTAATTGCCTCGTTTATCGCAATTTCACTCGATCGAAAGTCCCGTCAATGATATTTAGGATTTCCTTCACGAAAAATCTTCTTTTTTTTTCATGATCTGTCATTTTTTATTCCCACCATCGGATTTCGTCGCACAAAATTCGTGGTTCTCGACGCTAATTGCAGCTTTCGTTGCAGCTGAGTATCTTCAAAGTGCAAGACGATGGTCGACACTTGAACTCGATCGAACTCACCTCCAGAGCCCGACTGGCCCCGGTCTCTCTCGGGGGAAAAGACGCATTGTCCCGCGGGTGTTCGACGCTGCGAACCGAGATCCCGATTCCTTTCACCCGGCAGATCAGTTAGTTCGCGGTCCATCGATTCGCCGCTGGGTCAATGGGTGGCAAGCCCGCGGGAAGGGGGGAACGCCCACAAACACGAATCATTGACCTCTCTTTTGATCCCCCCCCCCCCTACCCTTCCCCCGGTCACTCTCGATCACCTCCGTCCTCCAAAGAAAGCGACGCAAAAACCGTTGTTCGTTGCCCCGAGGATTTTATTTTTTATTTTTTTTTTTATTTGACTCGTCGACTAATCCCGGAAAATGCACGGTCCGCTCTTTAGCCACAGCAGCAGCCGCGTGGCCAACGGTCCAGGGGCGACGGCGGATCGCATTGTATTTATCGAGTATCTCGTTTTACGCGCCCCCCCCGATCGAAGCTCCGAGCGGATTAATTTTTATCCCAGGGCAAAGTCACGGCGATAGCGCACAAAACGCACCACCGTATTTATCCGCTATTTCGCGAGTATTTATCGACGAGTGGCTCGGAGCCTCCAATCTCCATCTCCGGCGCGTTTCCCACACTCCAACAGTCGCAACACACCCACACAGGTCTCATTCCAGTCCCCGCGACGGATAAACATTTCGCTTCATTAATTCTGATTACCAATAATCGCCAATGTATATCACATCCCCTACTGTCCTCTATCCTACGCCCCCTCCACGCTCACCCCCCGATTCCCGCGCGGTTTCTCCATCCGTTATCTTCTTATCCGGCTTCCGGTTCATCGAAGCCCCGCGGACCCACTCGACGCTGACGCGCTGGACGAGCTGCAGTCTGTTGTTGATCGATTCCCCTGTCAATATTATCGTTTCCGGCTAATTCGTCGCTGCGCGTTCCCGCAGCTTTTCCAGGATCCTTTCGGAATTGATCGTCGCTCGATTCGAAGAAATTTCCAGTGAGTACATTTTTTTTACGAATTTTAGCAGCTGCGTTTATCGACGTCGAGGAAAATCGAGTATCAGCGGATTTTTAGTCACAGCCACGCGCTTTCATCTCTTGCGCCGGTTTTTGCCGGTTTGACACAACCGTGAAATGTTTATTCAACAGTTGCGCCGATAAAACGTTTGCGGCGGTGAAACGCGTTGACGTGTTTACGGGGAAAAAGTCACACGAACTTTTTTACAGATGTTACTTTGCAGTATTTATATTTTACATTTTATTTTTGACTTAATCGAATTACCAAATTTCATCGAAGCCCCGCGGACCCACTCGACGCTCACGCGCTGGACGAGCTGCAGTCTGTTGTTGATCGATACCCCTGTCAATATTATCGTTTCCGGCTAATTCGTCGCTGCGCGTTCCCGCAGCTTTTCCAGGATCCTTTCGGAATTGATCGTCGCTCAATTCGAAGAAATTTCCAGTGAGTACATTTTTTTTACGAATTTTAGCAGCTGCGTTTATCGACGTCGAGGAAAATCGAGTATCAGCGGATTTTTAGTCACAGCCACGCGCTTTCATCTCTTGCGCCTTTTTTTGCCGGTTTGGCACAACCGTGAAATGTTTATTCAACAGTTGCGTCGATAAAACGTTTGCGGCGGTGAAACGCGTTGACGTGTTTACGGGGAAAAAGTCACACGAACGTTTTTTACAGATGTTACTTTGCAGTATTTATATTTTACATTTTATTTTTGACTTAATCGAATTACCAAATTTCCCAGCACGCTCCATCCGTGTGGACGGGACTTCCGGGTTGGCACGACGCCTGCACGTCCGCGCGTTTGTCCCGGCAGGCCGCATCGCGTGCAACCGGCGCGCGACTCGACGTCACTCCGCGCCGTCGATTCGCCGAACTGAACACGCTCATCCGGACGTCCCGCGCCTCTCAATTTCTCACGCTTGTGAGCATCGTGGCTGCTGGGTTCAAAACTGTCCAGAGTTTGGTCCGGACCAGACCGGGTCATACCGCATAACCAGCTTCCTCTCTTCAGGCTCGACAAGTTCAAGGTCACCCGCGTCGGACGGGTGACCTTTCCAGTGGCCGTAAAAAATGATTGGCCGACACCGTCGCCGCGGCGATCTGGTCGTCGAATAATCCGCGCGCGCCGCGCAGGTCTTCGTCCTGTGTGGGACACGTGTGGGACACAACCCGAGGCCGCCGCGCGCGATCTATTTCCGGCCGTAATCCCCGTCGCCGTAGGTCGCGGATACTAATTTTATTTCATTGACAGGCCCCGGGATTTACGTTGGGATCGACATTCGCGGGGATTCCCAGGATTGCGGGAGAGGCTGCCGCGCGGCTTCCGGCCTGTAGCTATAGCTTCGACGGGGCGGTGGATTTTTCGATCACTCGTCCGTGTGCCGCTCCCCACGGAAGACTGATGGTCGAATAAGAAGCGGAGAGACGGAGAATCCGGCGCGACGCGCTGGGGTTTCCCGCTGGATCTCCAGATCCGCCCGAGTCGCTTCCGCCACGGCGCGGAATTTTTGATACGGGATCTCTCAAGCAAAAAAAAAAGGAAGTAAAGAAAATAGGAAGAAGAAAAAAAAAAGCGTGTGTTTATTTTATTTTTATCACTTCTGCTCTCGTCGTCAATCGAATTCGGGTGGAAATATAGTTTCGCGAGTGTACATCGATTTATCGTGACAGTGTTTACGAAGAAAAAAAAACTGCAACCTCACAAAACTGATCGACGTTACTTTGCATTGACCGACGCTACGTTGCCAGTACATCGATACCGGTATAGGATTTTTTTTTTCGTGCGAGTATCGAAGGGCCGATGATCGGATAAGAAGCGAAATGACGGTCAATCCATTCTCGCCGTGACACGCGCGATTTTTCCCTTCGCTTCGGGATTGCTCTGAGCTGAGAGGAAAAAAAGGCGCGCAAACTGAAAGCGGGCGCCACGCTGCGAAAAATAATAGACTCCTCTCGTGTCGTATGTGTGTTTTTCTTTCGCGCGTTCGTTCGCAGCGAGAATCGAATCTGGGCTTAAAACAGTTTTGAAGTACCGGCGCGAGGGAGTTTTCACGGTTTGACAAATTTATGACTGCCGCTGGGGGGGAGGGGCAAAAGTGGGGGAAGCGAGGAGAGGCGATAAATTTATTGAGTACGGAAACAACCGCTGCATCGCGGAATTTCGAAAAGCGCGATACTCGCTCCTACTCTCTCTCTCTCTCATTTCCCATCTGCCTTCGTTTCTTCCTCCCATTTCCCATCTCCCTTCGCTTTGGTCTCTCATTTTCCATCTTCCTTCGCTTCTGTCTCCCGGAGTCAGTCGCGTCTCGATTTTCGCTGCTGGCTGCGCGTCGCTATATATTCCAGGAGACCAAAGATATATACACGCACAGCAAGTGAGAAGAAAAAAAAAAAAAAGGATATTTTATCGCCACCCGAGGGTCACGGACCATCGGCGAGGACGTTTCTTCGGCGTCGTCGCCTCTTTTCAACTTATTCCGCGCGCCGCTCGCACTCGCGTCGAAACATAAATTGTGCTCAGCGTATTCGCTGCGCGTTGGCATTGAAGCGAAAATCCACTTTGTTTTCGCGCACTCGTCCGTCGAACGCGCGACGTCGGACGCACAATCAGTGTTGCGTTCGCCGCGATCATTTGACGACATTCGACCGTCGCGGAATTCAATAAAATTTCGCGCGCGTCACTGCAGTTGTCGCGGAAATACGATCGACATCGTCGATAATGGATATTGTTTCTGTTGTTGTTGCTCCATCACCGGAGAATTCGCGATAACCGGGTTTCGTACGCGCGCGAATTGCCAACGGTAACGGTGGAGCAGTGGACCCGCCGGTCATTGTTGCGCTCGGTGGACACGCGAGATTGCAGCGACGACACGACCGGCACGCACTTTGTTACGCCGGTAATAAATAGGCGGATCGCGAATGAATACAGATGTACGCGTCGCCGGGACAGCCGCGAGAAGTGGGTAAAGGAGAATAAATGCTGCACTCGTTACGAGTGGTTTTTTCGGATGTTATTTCGAGAAGTATTTTTTTCGACGGATCTCATTTAAAAAATTGTAGACTCGACTTCTGGTCCAAAAAACTAATATCGCTTCGAAATTTTTATAGAATTATGTTACTGATTTTCGGACATTAGTTGTGAGTAGTTGGTCTTAAATATCATTTCTCCCCCGAATAAAATACAAAGCCTTTTTTTTAATGGACACGAAAAATGTGAGCGACAGTTAACTTGACGTTTGCCAAAAAAGTGTCAAAATTAACCAGTCAACATTTTTTTCCCCCCTCCTTTCGACCCCTTTACCACTCTGTCCGTTTGGCTTTAACGTCCGCGGAAATGGAATCGTCGTCGTCGATAATGAATATTGCTCACGTTGTTGTTGCTTTATTACGAGAGAATCGGTCGGTTCGTGTGTATGCGCGAGTGCGAATTGTTAACGACGGGCCAGTGTGCGGCGCGCCAGTGGACTTTCTGCCATTGTTGCCGTGCTCAGTGGACACGCGAGATTGCAGCCGGACACGAGCGGCACGTACTTTGTTACGCAGTAATAAATAGGTGGATCGCGCGGAGTGCATCCAGGTGCGGACCGGAGCGGGACCGGAGCAAAGCGAAACGATTGCAACGCGCTGGCAAAAGCTTCGGCCCCGAATGAGTGAGTGAGAGAGAAACCGAGAACGAGTCGCCATACGCTCGTTGAATAGCTGCTAACTAGACTCAGCCGCTGGGCTCGACGCGGTGTCGAGCACCCGACAGCGTCGCGTGCAACACTACATCCCCCACGGTACACACTTAATATTCCGAGCACGCTGCGTATGTGCACAGTGCGCAAACATACACACAGCCCGTGTCCCAATGGCCAGACGCACAAACACAGACCGCCAGACGCGAGCAAACACACAAAGGGAGAAAACTCCGTACTCGAAATACTTCAATTAGCCCGACTTAATCTCGTCATCGAGCCTGCAAATTTCGAGCCCCCCCCCCCGCCTTTCGGTAACTGAGCCAGAAGCTCCGAGAGCAATTAGTACTGACGAAAAATCTCGAGTTTTCCTATTGACGGATGAAAGAGCTTCATAATTGTGTGTGTACACTGCGTGGGATTTGTAGCAAAGCTCTGGCGGATTTGTGTTTCATTCGCACTTGTGTTTTGTGGAAGGTGGAATGAGTTCCTGGCGAGTTTTAACGCAGTGCAATTTGGAACACATGCAGTTGAAAATAAGAGATACAATCCTACTGTTGATTTGCAGCATACGCTTGTTCCAAAAGAAATGGCAAGTGAGTCCTTGGGGTGTCAAAAAATTGCATGGACCCTCGAAATTGTGGCATTGCCTGCGCTTCGACTTGTCCCGCCTACCAACTAGATACAAGCTTGCGCTTATATGCGCCTGGCCGGGATATCCACATAGTCAGCAAAGCGATATATTGGATTCCCTAGTGGTGTAATTTACGAGGGACACAGCCAGAAACTATCGTGATGATCGCGCATGGCCCCCTTTGTCAGTGGCAGCCAGATGCAATACGCCGGACGGCGAGCAGCGGAGGTTTCCGTGGCCGTGGTTCTCGTCCGGGACGAAGCGGATGAGAGAGGCCGACGAGAGACGAGAATATAACCCGGGGAGTCACGTCCGAGCGAAAGGGCAAGCGATCGTGGCCGACGGGTCAGTTGCGAACTGACTCGTACCCAGTTCGCATTGATAGCCGGCTGTATCGTCGGTCTCAGAGCAATTCTTGAGGGCATCTGAGCTTTGATCCTGCCGGAGAGCGAGAGAGAGAGAGGCGGATAGCGAGACGGAGGATACAGGGTATTGAATTTCATACTGAGACAAAATGGCTTTTGAACGTCGATGCAGAAAGGGGCTGCGAAGAAGATCCGGCTGCGGGGGGAAGCCGAGGGTGGGCCGACGATGCAGCAGGCAACAGCAGCCGGATGACCCTTGGGGGCCGCGAGCATCGTGTCGGATACCCCGACGCAATTGGTCAGCTGCTTCGATGGATTAATTTAGCAACCAAATTACCCGATATTCACGCTTCCGCTTCCGCTATCTCTGCCTCCGCCGGAGCCCTTTCTCCCCGGCGTCTGGCGCAATTTAATTAGCATTCGATTGTACGGGTCTGGCGAACGCACTTGCCAAGCGGGTCCAATGTTCACAATCAATGTTTTATTGTAGTACTAGGTCGAACGGATTGTGAACGAATTTGGCAGAGTTGATTGTTTTTCCCAGAATGCAAGGGGTAACCCTTCAAAAAATGTACCCCTTAATTTTTTTTTTATTTTTACTTTTTTTTCGCCGAAAATCGCAAGGTTCTGCGCATTGTGCCTAATTTCGATAAAATAATCCGGACGCAAAAACGATTTACGAGAGTCATAGTGTAAATTGCAGTTCTTCTAGATAAGACAGCCCTGCAAAGGGAACAAGCAGTCCAGGATGAGGGTCGAACATGGTTAGTAGCATTGAAACGTCCGCTCCAGACATCCCAAAGATTCGCTTCCGATATATATTCCTACGTCGCTCCTATGATGTTCTAGCTCACGCAGAACATCATAGCTCGCCTCATTAATCATCAAAAGTGTTATCAAGCCTTCGACGGAGAAGACAGATCGTCCGGATTACGTGACAAATGACTGAACTAGGCTCAGAAGGGCGAAAGGAAGTGCAAACCAAAGCAATCTTCGAGCGGCATCTCGGAACATAAATACGAGTCAAGGAGGACATCAAAGAAGAAAGAGCGAGTGCCTGGTCTACAGTTTGTTACCAGTGTCCAGTCGTGGATTCCATCGGAGAGACAAAACTTGCCCGTTAAACCGTGTCGCGCAATTCAACGACTGGAGTTTAATGCAGGCGGCATTAGTTTCCGCGTGTATATTGCGTATTAACGTACCCGTCGCGTCGGCTCTGCTTCGCGGCTTTGCGGAGGGCGAGCAGCACAAAGCGCCGGTACAACAAGAGGGACACAGAGTGCGGAGTCCAATTAACATCGAACGTAGTTGTCCGCTCGTTAATCATAAAGGCCGCGGGCGCGCCGTACAGACCGGACTCTATCGTTCGCGCCGCATACGCTACCCCGCACACCGCTCCAGGCCACTTGCAGTTGTACACAAGAACAAGAACAACAACAACAACAACAGCCACCGCCGCCACTACAAGTAATAAACACAACTCACTTCAACGGGTTTTACATCGGTGGGACATCTCGCGGCGATGGCTAATCAAACTTGCTCGGAGTGTCTTCCGACGGTCACCCGACGTCACTGTACGTCGCAACACAAAGATCAATGTTGTTCCCAAAGCAGTGGAGTGACTGGAGTACAAGATACAAAGAGCATGTAACGCTTAAAGATAATTAATAAAATGACACAGCGCCTGCAGTGTTTCTACAGGGAAACATATCGTAATGGGTTTATAGGTGGTGACTTCGATAGCCACAAAAACATCAAAACAATCCTAGATTGGCGTCCATGAAGATAAGGCTGCACGATACATTCAGTACATTACTCCAAGAAAGCGATAGCTACTGCAGATAATATACACAACCACTTCAACGTGTCTTTATCCCGATTGCCAATCCCTACGAATGACAAGCTTGCTCGTGGTCTGTTGTCTAATGGTACGTGTACATCGCGGCACCCGATGATCAATGTTGTTCCAGTATCAGTGAAGGTGTTTAGGGCTTTGGCTCCGCAACCCGATAACAGCTTCGTTGTTTAACGTTATACGTCAGGAGATTATAACGTATACAAGAATGGCTCGGAGGTGTTGTTCGATATAGCGCAGCGTGCGGGGAGTTGAGAATTTGCGAGGATTGGGCGCAGGCGCTATCGGGCTGAGTGTGCGAAGTGGGATCACGTTGCGAACTATATCGCCAACACACAAACACGCAAACCCTCACGGACAGGCGCATTATCCACGTGTTTGTAATGAAAGATAACGTAGCAGCCGTGAGTAAGGCAAAGACGGGGATGAGAAGAAGCAGCGAGCAAGGGAGAGAGAAGCTAAGAGGGAAGAGGGTGAGGGCAAGGGTTAGGGTCGTGGGTGCCACCGGAGCGGAGGGAGAGCGAGAGGTCGGACAATGTCTCCCTGCCCTCGTGCGTTGCTGCCAACATAACTCGCATAGCATTGTCCAATTTCAACGTACGACTGCGTTGGTCCATCCTGCTCTGAACTATCGTTCTACAAGCGCAATTCGCTAGACCAGCGAGAGAGCCCCGGACCTGGTTCGAGATCCAAACAAAGGAACTTTCCAGGATTTCGCGAACGGAAATCACTGACGACCACGAGGACCTTTCCATTTTCAAGCTTCTCATTGGACGAGACCTCTCTTCAATGGTTCACCTGACTCTTCCAGGAATTCGCCGGAATTCATTATACCGCACTCGACGTAACACATTGGCGCGTGTGCTTCTCATGTTTGTTTCGATCAAACCACACACGTGTTGGCTTCGAAATCCTGTTTCACGAGAATCCGCGAGACTCGTGTTACATCGCCAGAACGCGTTGACCGCTGCCCAATTAAATCAGTCGATGGGAAACGAGAAATCAATAACTGTTTGAGACACAAGCATGTCAGGCATCGTGATCCGTTATCGGGAATGGGATAAGCCCGGATGGTCACAGTGATCATCGAGTCCGCGGAACGGCGCAACCCGGGTTGAACGTCTGCGAGGTGAAACGCCGGGTTCTCCATCAAAGAGGCGGCTGAATGAAGTAATTCGTGGTGTAATTGCGTTTTCGAAGCGGCGCGCTCGCGCCCGGGTAATTGCCGAGCGTGCGAGGCGGTTCGGGTGGGGTAAGGGTGGAGGGGGGTCGGCACATTGTAACGAGACGACGAAGACGAAGCCTGGGGAGAAACGCGAAATTGAATACGGCCGCTTCCTACACTCGACGTCGGATTAACTTACGGATTCATGGCGTGACCATCACGATGGAGAGGCTATCTTGCCGGGGCTGCTGAGAGACTGAGCAGCGCACGAGCCAACTACCCCGGTCAATGGACGGAAGGATCGTTTACCTGGTCACGGATTAATAGGCCACTTTCCCCCCCGAGCCGCTGAGGACGGGACGTCCTCCAGTCATTAGAAGCCAATTGGAAGCCTTTGCTAATACCGAGCGACGCCCTTTGCCTTGTCATCCTGAAGTTCATCCTTCAACGATCACTTTTCCAATTCGCCACGGTACGCGGAGTACACCTTGACGGCACGTACCAACGACTAGCAGACAGCGCTGTGGATGCTGCGGAAGGAGGAGCCCAGTCTCTTAGAGTCGTTTCACCGAACGAACGTTCACGGTTCGGATGTTCGGGAGATCAAGGGAACAAATGACAAGGAAAGTCGATCAGGCGTGGGTTCTATTGACTGTGGAAGCGTTTCAACAAAAAATCAGAAACGAGGAGTCACTCGAGTGCTTGGTGGAAAGTCATTAAAAAAGAAGCTTTGCTGTAAAAGGATGATCTATCTTGCGACTAGTTTGTAAAGAAACTATCACCGTCAGCCAAGTTGATGTTGGCCTGGATTTTCTGGACTCCATTAATGGATTTCATCCTAGACTCCATTCTAAACCATTTTTTTCCGCAAGAACACATTGATAACCTTCACAAATGCCAAGTATCACGTTGTGACATCGCGCACGTCATGTTATTCGGAAGATCAAACAAAGCGCTTATTCAAAGCTCCCGCAGAACTGTCTGAGACTTTTATTGGCCAAGTGCGGGTGTATCTGGCAGAACTCCCCGCGGCCTGAGGACTCCGTCATCCCACTTGCCTTCGTTTTCGCTCCAAATCAGGGATCAAACGATCTCATGTTGGGCAAACAAAAACTGCCGCAGATAAACGTTGGCTTTTGCACCTGGGGGCGACGCGACGCGAGCAAAGCTCCGCGAGCTTCCGCGTTGCGTGTGTATATACGCGAACCGTTCTCTCGTGCCACGTCCACCCGGGGAGATGGAGCGCGCGAAAAAAAAAAACCCTTGGCCGTCTTCGTCGACGTTGCTTTTTGATTCTGCGCGTATACACGTCGAATCGCCTGGGGAGCGCACGGCCGCTCCTGGGAAATCTTTGCGAAATTAATCTGCCAGACGCGGCTTGTGTAAACGAAAATGATTAAAGCCTCCCCCCCCCCCCCCACTACCCCTGTCTAACGTTCCGGTGGATATAATAATAACGCGGTATTAGGTATTATCTCCGCAAACATTTTTTTACCGTTTTGTTTTTTTTTTTTTCTTTTTTTCCCGTCCGTTGAGATACTGCGAAAAGTGATGTACAAAAGATGCGGAATAAACTGCAGGAAAAATTGTGAGCGAGGTGCATTCGGCCGGCGAAAATTCAAAAGAGTCTCGCGCTCCTTGTCTTGGCCGGAAAATGCTGTTTCGAGAAACGACGACGCTTAAACAAAACACTATCTTTTATCGGTACAGGATGCGTTTGTCCGCAGCCCCGCGAAAAGTGCCGGAGGTGGGAAAATATACACAATGACAATGAGACCGCGCAGCTGGCGCTGTAAGACGATTGCGAGGCTGCGAATACCTCGACCGTGGTTTGTGAATTTTCATGTTATCGCGACTCTTACCGCAGAGTGTCTCTGTGAAAGTCTCGGTAACGGTTGGTGCACTGGATGCTTGTGCAGCCAATGACATAATTTTGTGCGAGCGAGAGACTCGAGGTGACGCGAAAGACTAGGAAGCAAAATGGAATGGTGGAGGCGAAATGAATGGCTTTCGATGCCTGAGGAGGTTGGCACAAACTTGAAGAAAAAAATCAGAGGAAAGACACGCGAACCACAATCGGTTACCGCTAAATCTGGCAGCGAGTGCAAAATCGTCAAATATAATTTTCAGCCAGGATCCAAGATCCCAAAAATACCCGGAAAACATATCCAACACTACGGAAACAGTAGCCAAAAATCGTCGAATCCTCCGCCCGATAACGAATGCAATACGCGGAGGGTGAAAAGATAACAATACAGCGCTCAATGAAACGAGAACGAAAAAAAAAAAGTCTGGGCGTACCGGAAGGTTTTCGCGGACGTCGGGGAGCGGCCGTAAAATCGGTGAAATATTCAAACGCGAAAACCAGTGGCCAAGCTCTCCCGGAGCTACGGGGGTAAAATGGTCGCGAGTCTCGGCGCTGGTCGTCCGGCGATGCTTGTTCCGCGGCGCACAAAGATCCGGAAGGGGAAGCGGTAAAAAAAATCGTGCGGTCAGCCGGAATGGACTGCGCGCGGCCACTGGGTTACCACACACCCAGAAAAAAGATCTAGTTGATGGAAGTAGATTCTACTTAACGCGAATAAATTTTTTTGCTTGATGGCCGGCCTAGTAGTCTTGTAGTGATTTCTAATAAATTTTTTTATTCGATTCGAATATATTTCAGTGAAACAAAAAATTTATTAAATTCTAATAAATGTGTGTTTGAATGCAATATATCTTTTGTTTTAATGTAAAGGAAATATATACTTCATGGAAGTGTTATTTTCTTACTGTTAAATGAAAAATATATTTCGCTGAAATAAAATTCTATTCCTCCTTAGAAAGTACATATTTTCAAATCATCGTTTAAATATTCTTCTGTTTTGGTAGCAAGCACACATTTCCAGGATTCCCAGGATAATTTCCGTTTATCAATCCTCGAATATTTTTAGCAAGAAGGATATTTTTTCTATTCATTTAGAGGCAGTGAATATTTGGGATGGACACTGCAATTTAAGCAGTGTCTTCCCGTGTCCAAAGTAAAAGACGGTCGGTATCAGACACGTCGCGGACGGGTCGATTGACAAAAATCGTTGTTCTTCGCTGCTTATATAAGCGCCACGCTACCAACTCGCTTGCGAGAAGCGTTTATCGCGCCAGCCATCTAGCGGTAGAATTTGTTGAACAACTAACTCTAGTCGAGGCAAATGTATGAAGCATTCGAATCAACGAAATATATATTCAACTGAACAAAATCCTAGTTGATTTCAATAAAACCAGTTAAATATTTTTATTTGGTCAGTTTAAACAAATCTTTATTTCGGGTGATCAAAAATTTGATAGAAACAAATCAAATATTTTGATATTCAAAATAATTTTGTCACGTTCGATTAAAAAAATAAATAAATTTCAATCAAATACATTGTGTAATGCAATTAAATATATATGTATTTTTTAGAAAGCAAATTTTAGTTAAATGAATAAAAAAAACATTGAATAAAGGAATTTATTTGATTCGACTTGAACTTTTTTGGGGGTGCATGGAGCGTTCGGTTTGTTCACTTTTTTTTTCCTCTCGATTTTTGTTTCATTCACGTTTTTGTTCTGAACGCACCAACGGCGATCGCTGGAGGTTCAATTATTTCTTCGTCATTCGTCCTCGGCACTTTTGCAACTCGCGTATTATGCGCGGTGGTGGAGGGTTGGGTGGAGGGGGGCTTAACGACCGAGAATCGGAGAACGCGCGACCGTTCGCTATGTGGATGGTACGCGACGTAATCCGCGAGGATTACGACGGCCGAATGACGCGGACGAATCACGGATCGATGCCCCTCGTTCCTCTTGCCTGCCCCC
This sequence comes from Itoplectis maculator, assembly GCA_964034905.1. Classification (NCBI taxonomy): domain Eukaryota; kingdom Metazoa; phylum Arthropoda; class Insecta; order Hymenoptera; family Ichneumonidae; genus Itoplectis; species Itoplectis maculator. The sequence continues at coordinate 5,150,443 of OZ035870.1, forward strand.
CCCCCCCCCCCCCCCCCCTCTTCATCCGCCTACATCGACGGTTTTGCTCGTGATCGCGTTTCACACATATATCAATGTCCCTGACCGGCGGATGTTTTATCCCACGCGCACTCGGCGTTCATTCGTGTAAGCGCTTTTAATGTTATCAATGTGCGCCCGTGTTACCCCAAGGGTTTCGCAATTATGTTCAACGATTGCCGGTCATTCGCTCGATATTCCACTTGGTATCGTTGCAGAATGCAGGAAGGCGCGAGTGTCCGGCGAAAACTCTCCGTTTATTCGATACAATGTGCTTATCGATGGGCAGCATCGATAACAACGATCATCTGGCTTTACTCATTCGTCAGATTGATGCGCGGAAAAATGGTACGCTGCGTGTGACGAGGGCGGAAAGTTGACCACTGCCGCGAGTGCGAGTTACGTTGATGTCAATGTGACACCAATCATAATAATGGCCAGGAAAAATACATGAATGTGCTTTCCACTATTTTGCAGTTTTGCGGACGAAGTGAAACTGAATTAATTGTAAAGTGCGCATGATCGAATCTATATTTTCCGTTTCCTTTTTAAACACACAAAAGCGACATATGAAAAGCTGTACGTGCCACTATTTCGTTGCTCTTATGAAAGCGAAATGCACCGTGACTTTCCAGTCAGCTTTTTTCTTCTTCTTGAGTCTCGTTCAATCAAGTCAAAACCTTTTCACACAGCGACTCCACTCCAGTTTCTCTCTCCCGCTTTTTCTCGCACTCTCTCCGACTTTGCTTTCACTGCAACGTCGAAACTTGTTGGCAACTCCGAGAACCCCGCGAAAAATCCGACAAACTCCCGATCGTCGTACAACACGGAGCGATACACATTTCGTAAGACTCGAAGAAAAGCGTCCGCGCTGCGTCGAACCTCAGGCTACACGCGTAGCAAAAGCACCCGGCCGAGATTCGTCGCGAATGAAAGGCGCAAAGCAACGCGGGGCGAATGCTGCATTCCGGGGTGCGAGGACGCGCTTTCCGATAAATCACTTCATACCGATCGTCTCGCCGCTGCCTAGACGACGCGCTGCTGGCAAAGGAAGAGCGAGAGGATGAAGAAAAGGGTTCGGAGGACGGATAAACCGTGGAGCGGATGAGAAAGAAGTGAATGGAGCGGAGGAGACAAGGATTGAAGGGCTCGCTCTTAAATCGAGCGTGACGAATCGTCGCGCGGAATGCGCGCAAGCGCAGTAGCGTGTAACTGCTGTCCGTGAGATTCACCGCCCGATTGGCACATTTATCGTCGATGCCTCGAAACGCGGCATGGTCGGACGATCTGTATATATCTATACATCGATCTATATATCTATATCTGCGCTATATATGTCGAGCGAACGAGCAACGTTAAGAATGTTTTGATTCCTTCCCTATAAATCCCTGCGGTCGCGTCGGCCGCCGCCGAACGTTCGTATAATACTCGATCCGTATACCCTATATTACCTGGGCGCAGAATTTACCGCAGAGATGTTCGATCGTTGCTCATGAGGTTGCACCGACCGCGTCGCGACATCACTTTGCCGCCGCTGCCGTCGCCTCGTGCCGCCTGAGCCCAATCAACCCCGTCCAGATTGGCATAGATCCCGACACACGGGATAACGATACGCAATTAAACGCGATAGCGGTAATTGGTCCTCCGCTCTCGTCGCAAAACCCCCTTGGATTAACTGCCGCCCTCTCCGGTCGATTGCCGAACCAGCTGCGAGCTGCTCTTCGTACAGTTCGGTAGCCGCGCTTGTTGCGGGCGACTTTGCTACCGAGAGCTCCTACGTCGAGTTCGTCGTTTTAACGAGACCGCGAGGTGGGCAAATCGGCTCGGCGGTTATCGGTAATCGCTCTTTTTTTTTTTTTAAACGCGACCAAATGCCTCAAAATGATATGACACAGGATATAAATGGGTCTGTATAAATGGTCTTCGCGATATTTGTCCGCAGTTCAACAAGTACAACGAAGCGATCTGAGAGCGTTGCTCCGACGATCGTCACGTCGAATCAAAGGACACAAGTATCGGTTATGATTTCGCAACCCCAGCGGAGACTCGTTCGGGTGCTTCGCCAAGTCTCTGGCGATCTGCGACTGTAGCGCCGTCTCGTTGCATTCGCGAAGTCTCTCGTCGGAGCAGCGACACTCGGCGGCTCTTCGGGTTGAGAAACGAGCCGAGTATTCTCGACGGGTGAATCCGTTAAAGTGGCGAACCGTCTCCGTCGTCGTCGCCCGGAAGCGAAACGGGGAATTCGAGATGATCCTCAGTCGCTCTTCGTATATCTCAGAATATATACAAGGCAAGTGGATTGACTGTTAATCGAATTCGATGCCTCGCTCAATTTACGAGGGACGACATTCAGACTCTCGTTGTCTTTCTCATTAAGTCGCTCGTCACGTCCGCGTTGGGTGCAAATCGAGACTGGGAAGTGTTCGACACCGACGAAGCCGCACGGGACAATAAACGCGGGGGTGGCAAAACGGTGGGAAAACGACCGGACGACGAAAACGTGTTTGCTCACAGTCGAAAGCGAAAGGTGACTGTCACGCGACGCGTTTGACGGACACCGGGAATAACACGGGCAACGAAAATACGACAAAGCGTCGAAGGGGCGCATCGGACTTTAAGTAATCGTCACGGTCGAGCGACGCGAGGCGACGGGGGCACTCGTGTCGTTCTCACACCGGGCGCGCGCGCGCGCGCTCCGACAAGCCTACACTTTATGTGTCACCGAGCTTTTTCGCTCGCGCGTTCGACGGAGCGACATCGGCGGATAACTGGGCGGAACGCGGCTCTCGCCCTGTGATATCCTTGTCCGCGAGGCGGCTTTGACGGCAGAGGGCGCGCGTTGCAACCGGCGAAACGACGAACGCTGCATTGGAGAAATTACACAGTCGCGAATGAATGACATTTTCGTGGATGACTTTTTTCCATATGTCATCGAAAAATATCAAAACGTTTTTGCGAGTTTTGTAAAAGGTTTAAGCCTACACTGTTAAAAATCTACGGTGTCAAACGCTGCTAGTGTGGACTTTTTCCTGGTGTTACTTATCACAGTGTTAATATTAACACTGTTTGCGGTGTTAAATTAACACCAGCCGTTTCGTTAAATTTTCCCTGTGTTGCCGACGAAGCATTATGACACTTTTTGCTTCAAAGGCATGAATGCAGGTATCATGTGTGATGTTTTATTATCTCGTGAGTAAATTAGTAGCTTTTCTCAGTTTTTATCGAAAAATTGAAGAAAAAAATCGATTTTTTCATTACAGATTTCTCTACCGGGTAATTGATCTGTAATTTTTTTTTTTTTTCGAAAATCAAAGTTCTGACTAATTCATTAACGAGATTCACATTACTGGCGTCTGTATTTCAATTTTCGCTTCGATCTGTTGATAATTCGCAAAAAACGGGACTTCTGACTTTTTGAGGTGAAAGTTGGTATTTCAGACTCAGTTAACACCGCTCATTATCACCGCGATTGGTGTTGACCTATATAGACACCGACTCGGTGTTGTTTTTAACACCGGATTTTTAACAGTGTATTGATGACCTTCAGGAAGAGGAGGAGGAGGAGGAAGAGGAAGCGGAAAGAGTAAAGAAATTACACAATCGCGACTATGAACGACACTTTTCAAACGTCATCGAGAAATGCCAAAACGCTTTTGCGAAGTTTGAAGCGGCAGTTTGCGTGCGTCCCCGTTGACGCCCTCCACGAGAGCGTCGCATCCATTTTCATCAGGGTCGCTCTAATATGTATTACACGGATGCATCGTCGGGCCCGGGTCCTTTGGGAATTAGCGCGCGAGGCACTTTCGAAAACGAAGGAGAGCGGACGACCGGAGTCCCGGGCCGCCCTGGGGTCGGTTATCGGGAAAACTCCTTCGTTGCGGGCAGAGGCGAGACGATGGCGAGCCGCGAGAGAGGTTCGAGACGAGGCTCGCGTGACGAGGTCCGACTGGGGCTACATTTTGTTGGCTGGCCAAACATTTTCGAACTCGACAAGTTTGTATTGGAAAAATGGTTTCGTTGGTTTTTCGCTGCTCCGATACGAGCTACGAAATCGACGAAGCAAACGAAGTGTCTCGCGGCTGATACAAGTTTGCTGATATCAGCCGCGTGAGACACTTCAAGTTTTCTGGGAGGGGGCCGGGTGACCTCGTAAACAGCGACGGTACGCGAAATGGTACGCGAAATACCGGTGGTACCGGAGCCTCGGGGCCTGAATTACGACTGCGGCATCGCGACACGGAGAAAGAGAGAGGGGAGAGGCGAACACCCGAGAATGGAAGAACACAGCTACTTTGATTTACTTTTTCTCTTATACCCTTCGTCATCCACCCGGGATAAAGAAGGCAAACTCTCGGCTGCCGCGCGAGAGCTGCCCCCTGCGTCGTCTGCTGCTCCCGGTCGTTCCGCGTGTCCGTTGGGCTTTACGATGTATTTCCGCATGCCCCGGCAATCTCCCGCCTGTTTACGAACTGTAAGATATTCCAATGTGTCCCGCGCGCGCACCGCGCGCTGCTGGAAACCTGGATAAGTGACGCCACACGGAAGCTACGGATTTTCCTGCACCTCGACTTCTTGTTTCTCGTTCGCGCGCGCGGCCCGATTGCTCCGCTTGATTTAGCGCGAAAGTGGGGGGCGGGAAATCAGCGACGTCGTTTCGTCGGATCACCGGAGCAATGTGTTGTTTTTATTTACTGGGAACAATGACGCGCGGATGGAGGTTGGCCAGCGCTGCAACGCTCATTACGACAAATGGTCAAATCTCTCTCGAAAAAAAATCGCGAATTTTTGCCTTGTGTTGTTTGCGAAACAAATTTGTTCGTTTTCGTAGAGTTTGAAAATCCTGTCCGATGACAAATTTTTCGCTGATTCCGAAAAGCAGTTTTCCCGAAAAATAGAAAATTTGTTGGGAAAAACGGGGATTTTTTTTTCTGCAACTTGACTCCTTATCTCTCGTTCGACTTGCCCGATTGCCCCGCTTGATTATTTCGTGAGACTGGCGCATGAAATCAGCATCGTTATCTTCGCCGGATCATCCGAAATCCGTGGGCGCAATGTATTATCTTTATTCGTCTCTTCGCTGCGAGATTAAAGAAAAATAATCGAGGCTGCGGAGCGGCCGTTATTTTTTATTTCCGGCGGACGCAAAGAGAAGAGAGCGCGCGCGGGGAGATAAGAGATTAAAATCTTCATTGTTTACGGGGAGAATCGTTTCGCCCGAGTCATTCAACGCTTTCATCGTTCCGTTCTCTCCGATCTGGTGACGAGTTAGGGGTGCCAACCGAGCTGTCTCTTTTGCTTCTTTTCTCCCCGGTGACGCGCCCGTCGTCGTCCGCTCATTCTCCTCGAGTCCCTCGAACTCTTATCGCGAGTCGGGTTTTCCGTCGCAGCAGAGACAACCGAGAAATTCGCCGGAGAAATTCTTTCGCGCAATTTCAATTCCGCGCGGAATCGGCAGTCGCGACCGTTTTGCCCCTCAAACGCCCAACGTGGGAGTATTAATCGGCCTTGGCCACGGCGAAATTGTCGATCCGAAGACAATTGGAAGGTGAGGGAGGGGGGGGGGGGGGGGGGGGGGAATTTCACCCCGCCTCCGATTTCCGTCGAACGCGCCGCATCGCAACGGATGAGCCGTCGTTGCTCGAGCCGACCAAGTTTTTCGCCGTCCGGCGAACTTCGCTAAGTTATTTCATTCGGCTAACGCTCTGTAATTTATCATCCCGAATCGCGCGCGATAGGATCGATTTTTCAAACCGCCGTTCGGGCCTCGATATTCACCGGGGAATCGTACAATAACCGGAGCCACAGCGAGGATATTGCGAATTTTCCCGCGTCACTTTTTGACAATGGATTGACACGAGCGCGGATGAGCGACGAGTTGCTGATCCAGGGGAATCCGCTGCAGAGTTGAGGAGCCGTTCCCAATCCTGCGAAAGCGATTCGCGCGCGAACAATTCGTCTCTTGGCATCTTGGCGCATTTTTACACTCGCACTTTTGCGACACGTCTCACCCCTTAACACTGCCTCCGCCCCTGGCCTCTTGTATCGTCAAACGTCGCCGACGTAGTCGCCGAACTTTCCAATTGAATTTCACTCCCCGTCGACTCGAACGAGGGCGGCGTCTCGACCTCCAAGCTCGCGCGCGCGCGCGCCACGACCAACTTATCGCTCCCAGACGCCATCAATCCTACGGTTACCCAAATTACCGTCTCACGTGTCCCGTCATCCGTCGTTCTCGCTCCGCCGCGACGACGACGCCGGCGTCCTTTGTCCTCCTTCCTCCGCTGTCACGTCTGCAGCGACGCTCGCAAAAAAAAATGTCTGCCACGCATGTTTGAACTTTTAACGACCGTCACTCTTTATCGGTTGCGCACAGTCGCTTTCCCAGTTTTCCTAATGAAATGTTGCGTCCGGCTTTCCAGGGCCGTAACAAGCACCGCCTAGCACCCCTCGAGGATGCGTCTGGGACACCGTAACAAGGGTCGAGGCTGCCGGAGACTTTACGAAACATTTGAAATACCTGCGCCAAGTGGTGGACCAAGCGAGTCCGCCGAGAAGACGCGACCCCGGGAGAATTCGGGGGAGCGAAGGACACGAGAGTCGCGGGGCTGAGCTGAATGGAGTGATGAATTGCTGGCTCTCATGTGAAACAACCTGGAAGCGAGTCCCTCGCTGCTCCTGGTTTCCAACTGGAGCAGCGGAGACGCCGGAGACGTCGGAGACGAAAAACGTTTTTCGTTTGCCGTCATTCACCGGGTTTACGATTTGCATGCGACTGCCACGTGGACTGGTTGAGGTTTCGCCTTCTTGGGGCACCTTTGCTCCTTGTTTTTCGTTCCACACGGTGACTCGCGAAATGCAGCCACGAGCTCGCCGCATTCAGGGCTGCAACTTTGCGGCTGGGCTGGCTCTGAATATTCCCAGCTCACTAGGTCCCCTCCAGTTGCACCCATCAGGAACTCCTGGAAGAACTACTCTCGAAGCTGGGATTTCAGGCTCAGTCGATAAATGCAACCGGAAAATTTGGAAGGAAGCTCCTCGTCCAGACGGTTCCCAGGTATTCGTCGCGTTTCCTCTTCTACACTTCAGCCACTTCCTCCTCGGTGTCGAATTTCCCGCTGGCGTATGTATTACCACGCCTCACTGGTAAGTGTCACGTCGCCTCCTCGGTAACCCGTCGAGGAGGCAGACGCGCCGCAGACTTCATCGAACACCATGAATAAATCAATAGCGCCCGCGGGGCTAATGGTTTACGGATCCGGGTACGCCGATATAAATCATCGCATGACAAAAACAGATTGGACAACTTTTTCGGGCGGGTACGAAAAAGTGGTCCATTTTAGAAAGGCACTGAAGAAGAACTTTATGCGATTGGACAGGAAACAGTAGGGTGGGACATGTTTCTGGCTCCGTTCGATGTGACAACACGAATAAATCAATAGCTCCTGTACATGACAGGAGTTTGGTGAAAGTGGTCCACGACTTCAAGGCCTTTCCGAAGGAAGACAAAGATGGATTTGATTGTTTTCAAAAACCAAAACAGCCAAAGAGATGATCGACGTAACCATATTACAACATTCAGGCTCCTCTCATGCCTGATAACACTCTGGAAAGTCAATAACGCAGTCATTCGCTTACCAAGAATACAACGACGTTGAATAAAAATCAGGACCATCTGAGCATCTTTAGTTGCGGGTCGTGCGAGTTGCCTTTTGGACCGACCCACATGTAGACGAAAGAGATCATCCAAGATAGCGTCGCGAGACCCGGGAAGAGCTTTGCGCACCACGTTCGAATGAATGAGCACAGTGGGACGCGTTTCCAGGTCCACTCGTTAATTGGACGACCGGACGTGTCTCTCCTCCCACTCCCTCTGTCCCAACTGCTTTGCACTGCTCGCACTTTCTCCTCGGCGCTTCGCTCCATCTCCCTTTAACTTTCCGTAGTGTGTCCTGCGTTCTCGGTTTTCACGGACCTTTTGTATGCTCGCTCTGCGGGCAGCCCCGGAGAACAGGCGACCCAGTGGGTGGGGAGTGGGGAGGAGGGGGAGGCCGAGAAAACCGCAGGAAATTCAGTCACGTCACGCGGAGTTCGCGGCGCACGAGAATTAAGCGGCATTAGGGATCAGTCGCGGGTAATCCGTCGGTGATGGATCGCAGGACCGGATCCTCGTTGCCCCTCCGCGCTCGCGCCCCACGTCACTCGCGGCCTCTTGCCTCGACCGTCGTCGTCGTCGTCGTCGTGGAATCCTGGGCCGAGAAAGCGAGACAGAGAAAACTTGGTGTCGACGCCTCGCAGGGTCGCTGCGGAATTTGTAATGAGGATAAGGCGCGAGCGCGTGCGCAACACATTTGCTCCGGAGGTGTATGATATGGTATGGTTATATGTGGCTCGCGGCATAGCGCATATACTTATCGTCGCTAATTTTATTCGCCGTGTATTATATCGCTCATTCCCCATCACGACGTCACTGGGATCGCGGCGACGCGATAAATGATTTATGGCGCCTGTCGTCGGGGCGACGAGCTGCGGTTGATCAAAATCGTGTAAATTTAACTGGAAACGCGTCAAATTCTGTTGAGCATCGATGACGTCAGGGCTGCGGCGACGGTGAAATTTGCGCATGCGGCGTTTTCTGATGATTCACGCGCAATTCGATTGGTCGCTTGGAGTGACAGCTGTCAATGATTTCAGTGTGGCGATGGTGTCGACGTCGATGTATCTTGAAATGTCTGCAGTTTCGATGGGAAAATGATAAACCAACCCTGGCAAGAACCAGCCCCTATCTTTATTTAGCTTGTTCCAAATTCTCAAGTGTCAGTATGTCACACGACATCATTTCCTTGATACACACGAGGATAAATGATGTACGGTGTCTGTCGTTGAATCATCAAGTGTGCACTCCATCAAAAACTCACAAGTTGACTTCAAGACACATAAAAGTCCGGACTACTGGCGATTCAATGTGAAATCCGCGACCGCGGGGTGTGAAATTCATACGAACTTTCGCCGGGAAACAGATAAGTCGCTTCTCAGAGTGAACTTTTCCAGTGGTTGAGACGTAGGAATGAAAACTGGAAAGTTGCGTGAAAGATCGTGAATATACCAACCAAACCCCCACCTCCCCCTTCAGCCCCTCAAGCCCTCCGGCCCACGAGGATTCAGCCCTCGCTGCAGTCTGCAGGGACTATGGAGATTTGAGATTTGAATAACGCATCACGGGAAAACTTATGCACGTCGGGTGTATAAAGAGAGATCTCGTCGGTGAAAATTGCTCCTCACCGCGATTTCTTCAAAGTGAGCGACGGACGAAGAGAACTGAAAAGCCGGACCGGAGCAACGCGAACGATTAACCGACTCCGCTGCAGCATCTTCCGTCCAATCGAATCGCGCGGGCCGTTCTCGTCATTAAAAAGTTGCTCGCTTTTATCAGGACTCGAACTGCCGCGCGGATGGAAATACCAATCGCCCGGGGCGGGGCGCGATCGCTCGAACGACTCGAGTTTCACGCACACGCCGCGCGGTTTTCTCAATGGTCGAAGAAACCGTGCGAGTGTGTTTGTGTTTTTGTGAGCGTAAACGCGGTCCTGTTCTCGCGCTGTTTATCGCTCGTGACCAAAGTTCGAACCACGGTTGAATGGTCGAATGGAACCGCGGGGCCATTAATGCAGTCGACGCTGCGGCTTCAGAACGACCTTTGACTTTTCGAACGTCAGATGCAAAAAAATCCTATCGAGATCCTTTTCCGATTTTTTTACATTTTTAATGAAACGAGAAATAGTAGTTGAGTCATCAAAGTTTCGATCAATTCTTCAACATGTTCCATGCTCGCAAACTCCGCTCCGTTTATCCGCTTCGCGAATACATTCAAGGTCGCGTCACGTGGGAATTAGTCGAAGCTCCGAGGCTCCGCGTCGTCTGCTGCTCCTCGAGCAGCAGACGACGCTTTCAGAATTGACTCTAATTAAGTCCATAATTGTCTCCTCGAGTTTCCGGCATTGATTCTAATTACGTCCGTAATTGAGAAGCGCCCTGGTACAGACGTCGCGAGAGGCGGCGTTTGCACCAAGTGACGGAATTATTCGCTATTCGAAATATTTTGCAATTTCGAATTTGCTCGTCGCGAAGAGCGTTGCATGATCGCAAATTTATCGAAAAGTCAAGAAGAGATTTGGCAAAGAGTCAAAACCGAGAGAATAATCTGGCGTGTCTGGGGGTGCGATCGCCGCAGCGCCGAGGGCAAAAAAAAATCTCTTTGATCCCGGCGGGGACGAAGGCGGCAGCGATGGTAAAGTCACGAGGTGAACCCTCTGCTCCATCAACAGGTGAACGAGTCGACGCGTCACTCGACGAAGCCCCGAGAATATGTGTGGCACTCCCCTCCCCCCGACCCCGGGGGAGGGAATATAGGCCCGGGTTCGCCCGGGGGTAGCACGACGTTGAATAGACAAATTCACGGCCGCCAAGGGGTAGGTATTTTTAGCCGTTGTCCCCCGAGACACGAGAAGGGCTGCCACGTTATATACCAAGGTAAAAACAATCGCGACCCTCAATCCGCCCTGGGTATGGAAGACACTTGGGGATTCGGTTCAACGTAGCCGAGGCACTCGACTGTTGAATCATTTCTGACGTTTCGCTGAAAACATGCGAATTTAATTGTTTGCAACGGAAACACAGAATAAGTCACTGCGTACGTCATATTCTGCAAGGAATAATGATAGCATTGTTTCCCGTGCGACAAACGACGCGAGATGACGGAAAACGCGAGGAGATGGTAGTTAATGGGAAATCTACGAGTTCAATCTCCACGCCAGGCTTCGTCTATACGGAGGAGATGGAATTCTGGAAAATGAATTCTCGTGCCCCGAGGCCCGGAGACGACTGCGGAAAATCAAAGGCACCGCATACCAATCAATAGGTATCGGCGGGAACCTCAAACCGATGAAACTCTTCTCGCCACCCCAATCTCATTATATACATACCGCGCGCCTTGGGGAAACTCGCTTGAAACATTTCGCAGCGCCGGCCGGATTGTACGTGGGCTTCGTATCGCTCTCTGCTCGCACTTCACATTTCCACCGCAGAAATTGCTTGCACGCATTCGCGAGTCTGCCGGAGACTCCAGCGCGTTTTTCATTTGCTCTCCCTTCGTCCTTTTTCGTCCCCCCCCCCCCCCATCCCCCTGCCACGATGTTCGCGGTATACGAATTTTGTGAAAACAGCTGAGGTATTTCCGACGACGAGGAGGGAAACCTGGAGTATTCGGTCGTCGTATCCGCGTAATCGACTTTATTTATTCCAGGCGGCAGAGCCGGAGCCTCGCGAATGCGTGACTGGTTTGACGATCGTTTGCAAAAACACCCATCGAGCCGGGCCATTCCGGTCTAACCGTTTAGATTCACCGGTCGGTGGACCACGCCCCACCGGACACCAGTGGGGGGGAAAAAGTAGGACGAAAAAATAAACGAGGGTTCAATTCGACGTCGGGGTATGCGACGTAAAAAGTGATAGCATAGGGTCGTTTTGGGCCTTCGATAGTTCGGACGCTCTCGGTCGTTCACCGGCTACACACGATCCGCGAGATTCGCGGCGACCGTTTCGGTATTCCCCGAACAACCCCTCGACTTCATATGCGCGTCAGTGCGTCCGCTGTATTTGACACACAACAAAATACCCGAGACGCTGCTTGTAGTTTGCACATCAGATCCGCTTCCAGCGCTAATGGCACATGGAGTCACCTGTATTTTCTTGTCGCGTTCGAAATAACACCCTTCATCGAAGAGAATGCCGCCTGGCGGAACGCGATATCTCAATTTTTCAAATTTTCACAGAATTTTAAAGTCGACCCTCAAAAATCGCAAATTTTTTGAACGAACTGTCGGTTTTATAATGACTAGTCAGAGGCCGAATAAATCAAGAACAATCGTTGCTCACGAACCTTTTTTATATACACTGAGAAAAATGAAAAGTTGCCAATCGTTGGTCAGAGCTACCAATATTTTAGTAACTGCAACCAATATTTTGGTAGATCGAACCAATGATTGGTAATCACAACTATTCATTTTTCTCAGTGTAGAGGATTAAATCTGATCGTCTAGCATAGCCGCGTTGGAATGAAAATCTGGGTGGGACCGCTACCACCGAATAACAGGATGTATTTCAAGTTTCCGTAACCGTATTCCTCGCCTTCGTATCGACTATCGAAGATTGCAATGACGGGTCCACGGTTTGTGTGGGTAAAAGGAAAAAGGGACACGATGCGATCGAGTTCGGAGCATACGCGAACGACCTCTCCCGCTTTCTCGTGACATTCCTCAACGCACCCTTATACTCGTGAGGCGCCCTAGCTGGCGGACAATTCCGTGGCGTCACGCCCCAAGAATTTATCGATCCGAGCACATTTATTTTCCTCCCTCTCTCTCTCTCTCTTTCACTTTTAGCCGCTATATAGAAATTTATCAAATATTTACGCCCTTTTTAGCAGGAAAATCTCTTCGCTGATCCGATATCCGCCCCTGGGATTTGGCGCACTCCCGCAATTTTGGTTATTTTATCCTCGCAGACCCCGCGATAGCGAAGTTGCGCGCAATCACCGGCCCAGAGACTATTCAATAAAATTTGTCGATATAAAATGTTTTTCTACCACGAGAAACGAGACGATTCTTCGAAAGTTCAACCCACGGTATTGCCCCGCGGTCAGCGATAGCAGTGAGGTATACGACAAACCGAGATATATTTTATTAAGGATTTTTCCATTCGGTTGTCGAACGGCGACAGTCGAGAGGCCGTGTACTGCCCTCTGCGTCGGACGCGTGCAGCAAAGTTTCCCCAGGATTCCGTACAAGAGTCGCGAGGAGATTTCTCGTGGGGCTTGACGAAAGTTTCATTGATTCCGAAAGACCTTTATTCCCAGCGCCGTCCCCCAATGGATACAAAAGAACGACGCTCTATACCTACCAAACTGCTAAGATGTCGCAGGAGCAAAAAGGGACTCGTCGTATTTGTAAAAAAGAAACATCTTGCGGCCAACAGATCCCGGCTACCGCTGCACCTCGCTGTGTATTTAGCGCTGATTCGAATTCACCCTCTTGGCAGAAAATATCCTATATCTGCGATCCCTCAAGACTAGGAAATATATTCTGAATTGATCGCTCAAAGTGGTAAGGAAAATCTCATCTTCATCCTCCGCAAATCCCTCTGTGAATAAACTATACTGACATCTTTCGATCCAGTCTAAATTTAATTTTGAACTTCATGTCGGTTGTATCTATAGCATTCGACGATTGTCATGAATCAGTTGGGAAATGTTTTATTAATTGCAAAACGTCACGATTCGTGTTCTACTTTTAGTCTCTCCACTGTGACGCGTAACAAAAAAAAAATCACAAACATACGCGGAAAAGCTTGGCGCGTCGAGGTGAAAGCGACAAAAACGACGGAAAAAAAGAGGGCAACAACTATGGTGCGTAAGGCATGCAACTGTCCGCGCGCGCAATCGATGCAAAAATGATAGAGGCATTGACGTATGAAACAAGAATGAGGTGAGCCAGAAAAAAAAAAATTCATCCACGTATATTCCAGCTATCACGGTGACCGTGCGCCGCGTCGGGGATCAAAAAATTGCTCGTGTACCATTAACTCCCCAGGGTGGCTGGTACAGCGCGAGTTAAAAAGAGGTGGAAGCGATTCGACGCGGCGCACGTAGCACAGCGCCGCCGACCTTCCGACGCCCCCGGGCAAAACGCGTCCCGGTGACCCGACGCTCCCGAAATATGCGATCCACCGGTGCGTGAAGAGACGAACGATTTATCTCTCAATGTATGGAGAAATGTCCGAAACAAAAAATAAAAAATGCATGCACCGCGCGCCGCTGTACATCCGTAGTGTTACGCGCGAGAGAGGGGGGCGGGGGGAGGGGGATTGAAAAGTTTGCGGCGTTACATTCTACCTCGTCGGGAAATTTATTCTCGCGTGTCACGTGTGTTACGGGCCCGAGTCAGGCGTTTCCAAAAACGTTTCCGGAATACACGGTGTGGCCCGTTCGCCCCGAGAATACGCCATTAAAGTTTCCAACGCGCCGCGAGAATAGGTGGGGAGAATGTGTTCCAGTCGCGGCCAAAGTGGTGAAGTACGCGCGCGCGCGCGCGCGGGTACAAACTTTGCCGGTTGAACGGCAAGAAGTCGAAACGCAGGAGAGAGAATAGCCGAAATAAGGAAGGGAAATGCCGGAAGACGATTCAAGCAGCCAATCCAACACCAGTCCGCTTTGCAGACTTGTAAGTTGCCGAGCCATCTCTCGCTTCCAGCGAGTTTTCACGAAGGAGTTTATTGCCAGAGCCGCGAGCGTTGTTCTTCCGCCGCGAAGGTCTGGCGGTCGGATGCCGTCGGCGCTTCCGAAACAAGAAAACAATGCCGGGACGCGTCAAAAGATTTGGTACATTCGTCCGAGCTCGGGTGTCGACTGCCGCAAACTACAACATCCTGACCTTCTTTCAGACTTAACAAGGCAAAGCAGAAGGTTCGTTTTGTCGTTAATTATTTCGCAAAACACTTGTTCTTCCACAAAGAACGTTTCCCAGGACTTGGGAAACTCTCCCGTTTGCAGGACAATAAGAAACAGAGACGACTCGTTGAGATCCGAAGCTGCTCCTTATCATTCGCGTAGACCTTTTCTCTCATAGTCCTCTGGCTCGTGGCATTGGTCGAATCTATCGAAATTTGCTGACTCCGACGTCGCGTCGATTCTGTTTTGTGTTCAAACTTGAGTCCCCCCCTAAGGGCAGACCCTCAACGACGTAACCTGCAGATAGTCCATCGAATCGACTACGTGAACTGGATACCAACGACGAGGAGTCTCGTACATGCACCTAACATAGATAAGTGTGTGCTAGAGACCACGTGGGGTGATAAGGTTGAGTGTGTTCTCGATGCCCACCCTCCGTTGGACTTTACCTCTGTCCAGCAGTATCTATTGCTTCCAAATACTCATATTTCCGGCAGTGCCATCAGGAAAACCAGGACGCCGAGACTTGGGGGCCTTCTATTGGGACCTTTCCCTCGCTAACACGTAAATACATGGAAAACAGTCGGGACATTCAACCAAACGAGGAGCTGCGCTAGTGAAAACGCTTTCTAGTTGGATCCCAGGCAGATAGAAGCCTATGACAAAGTCGACAATGATGCACGGTGGAGGCGGGGAGACGAGACACGACAACGGATAATGAACAACATTACACAAAGTGAATGTCCGTCAACGTCGGGACAATGGAAAGAAAGTGAAAGGGGTTGGACGCGGGACGA
This sequence comes from Itoplectis maculator, assembly GCA_964034905.1. NCBI lineage: Eukaryota > Metazoa > Arthropoda > Insecta > Hymenoptera > Ichneumonidae > Itoplectis > Itoplectis maculator. The sequence continues at coordinate 5,165,758 of OZ035870.1, forward strand.
CCACATCAAAGGAAACTGCGCCAATGGACTCTTTTGGAAAGAGGCGAATAAGGGAAGCGACGAGGCCGGCCTTGTTTGTGCCGGAGAGTGCCATTCAGGAAGAGCGATCATGCGCGAGAGACGGACGAGGAATACGCATCTTTGGACAATACTCGGGGTCTTTGAACAATATGCGTTCCTCTCGTTGACCCAAACCAAACGACTCGCTCCATTGATTTCCCTCGTGTACTCGTCCGTTTGTCGCGACGAAGAAGTATAGCAGTACATTGCGATTGGCTCTTCTTTGAAATTCAAACAAGCACCGAAGTCATTTCGCGATAATTAACACCTGACTTAATCCCGTCCTGGTTATTTTTTTCCACAATTCATTATTAATCCTGTTTACACCGTAAACATATCCAACGACAAGTATAATGACTATCGCAAGCAGGAGCTCGTTAGCGTTAATGAAACATCATTTGGGCGAACACATAATTCGGTACACACCGAAGAGGAAGATCAAGAGAGCCGAACGCTCATTATCAACGTATTTAAATTTATGAGTGACGTCTGATTAGGAGAATTCACGAGTCGACTTATGTCACAGGAATCCAAGAATCGATGCGACGCCGCTGATCGATCATGAGCATTGACGTGTCCCATGTAGGGATGGCATCTGCATTTACAGGTCTCTATGTCATTTTCGAGAAATACTACCGCGAGTAAATAACCACTTATTTGGTCCGCTCCAGGACTGCGCAGCATTCAACGCTCCAGGCTGCTAGCGGATGCTGATAAAAATCAATTGGAATCGGTGGGCCCTTTGGCGGATCACGTCAATTTTCATCGATACCGCGACCCGTCCATTGCCAGGTCAAAAATCATTTGATCGCGGTGCGTGACTAACGGCTTTCGACGTTGGTCGCCGGTGGCTGTAAATTCAACAACGTCTCGTCCGATTCATGCGCGAGATTTATACGACGAATAGGGTCGAACAAAGGGACGACAAACATTCGCCATGTTGAATCGTCCAGGCCGCCGACCGAGGCCACACGCGGCGGTCGGATGTAAATACTGCGTGACGTTATCGCACCGGAGTTTTCTCGTTTCGTAAATTTCCTGCGAAGCATGACCTCTAGCCTGTAGCAGTAGCAGCAGCAGCAGCACCAGCGCAGCACCAGCAGCGACAGAAGCAGCAGCGCGTGTCGCAGTACCAGAGGGAAACTCCGTCAAACGTGTCATTCGGAATTAATTCCGTCGGGAAGAGCCATTAAGCCACGGGCGTCAGAGATGAGGCGAAGTTTCGAAAAGCCGCATATTTCGTCCCGCGTATATGCATAGGTTTAGTGCCCACGCGAGTGTTGCATCTCCCGCGATCTCGCGCGCAAACTATGATGGAGGTCGCTGTTGCTCGTTTTCCTGACACTATGGACTAGCTCCTGGCTGACGCTGTACCGAAACGTAATTTCTCGGGCCCGCAAACCATCGTTACACTCGCTCGCTCCTCTCGCTCTTTCCGCGTCTTCCTCGCCTTCTCTTACCCCTTGGCCTTTACACTTTTAGCGAAGCAATTACGAAAGAGAGTGAGAACCACCAGGAGGTGAGATAGAAGGAAGAGGAAATGACAAGATCTCCACCGAGCACGCGGCGTCGGGCATAATCATCATCGCAGCTCCGGGGTCGTTGCAATCTAGTCCAGGACCTCATTCGCGCAGCCGTAGTCGTCTTTTCAGCAAACATTATCCTAACCACCGGGCGAGCATAGAGGGATGAAACGGATAGATCTCTTCCGCGTCGAAAAAAAAAAAATAAAATCCTCGCGCGGATCTGGCTTCTCTTGTCTTTGGTGCATTCAGCTTTTGATTTATTGGTAACGAGGTGTTTTGTCTGTTTTATCATTTGTACGTCGCTGCATTCTCCCTAATCACTTTGCAATCTTGTTACGGAGAGGATGACTTCACAAAAAAAATCCCTCTTTCGATCCCAACTCTTGCTTATACATCATTTTGTTGGTTATAATTCCGTGTACCAAGTTTCTATGTTTATTAGCTTTTTGCTCGCACGCTCAAATTGCCGACTAATCAGCCCGCGAAGTTTGCCTCATTCGCGTCACGTTCTTCTCTCCCCCTTTTACAGCTCGTCACTAACTCCGAGGGTTGAGTTTCAAGAACCCTACAAGTTGTACCCGTGTCTTGATTTATCCGTCGCGGAGCTTCCAGGGTAGCGGTAGGCCCGGGCCATTACATCACTCGCTACGTACGCGCTATACCTAATTCCCAGCAAGTCCCGGGCGTCGTGGTCGCCCCCGTTTCCTCGATATCGAATGTAAGTCGCTTCTCCTCGGAGTGTTGCCACGATATCGCGTGAAATCTGCTCATTTATAAGGGACTCTTATCCGCGATCCGGGGTCACCCGGGGAAGCCACCGGAGCGAGAAAGTGTAACAGTCGCGACCTCATGAGTCGACGTCATCGAGGTCGGTGGATCAGTCACCGGGGATAGGGGGAGGGAGGAGGGGAGAAAAGAAGAACGAAGCGTCTGGGCTAAAGAGACAGCCGAGGCGTTAAATCCGGATGAGTGTTGAGGCGGTGAGCGAAAGCTTCGTCACAAAAAGTGCCGAGCGAACGAGGCGAGCGAAGACGATGAGATACGTCCGAACACAAATTCACCGTCGTCTTTATGTACTGAGTTATGCGGCAACCCTTTCACTTTGCCGGCGGCAACGGAAATGCAATATAATACGACGGCAAAAGGGTGGCGGTGGGGGAGTGGCGGGGGGGGGGGGAGAACATATTGCCGAGAGAAAAAGCTCGTATCTTCGACTTTCCCTTCGGGCAATAACAGTATACCACGGTACCGCTGTACCTTAACTGCGGGGTGACTCTCGCTTTTGTTCTGCCCGCTTCCGTATCCTCGTAATCGATGCTCGTATAACCGATAATACACTCTCGTTCGCCCTCTGACCTTCGGTCAATTTATCGACGATAATTATACTCAGGCGTACAAAGTCGAGAAATCCGAATGTGGAGCGAGTCTCCAGGAAGAAAACGCAAAGACGATCGTCAGTCGATGACATCTGGCAATTGGCGAATCCGGAGGGGTCTGAGCTTTCACATTGCGATACGTGAAAAGCACTTTCACCCCGGTGAGTGACTTCGGGTGACATTAAGGTCACCACGGTTCTTACCATGACAGTGTCATTCCTAGGCCCGAATAGAGGTCAAATGTCACGACTGCTTTTTCGGCGAAAAATGCTGAGGAAGGGAGAAGAGAGAGACGAGCAACACAGAAACACGAATAGAGTTGAGATAACGAGAAGGGTAGCCGATGCTTTCTTGATTCGTTTGGATATCGCGTGAAGAGCAAGAAGAAAAACAAGGTCAGGACGTAGTCAGCGGTCAGAAATAGCGGTGGCGACCGGATACAGTGGTCTCGCGATTTTCTTCCAGTCGTCTCGGGTGCTGGAAGCGAATCGGATGTATATTGCGAGGAGGATGGACGGGAATCTGGGTGGAAGAAAATCGAACCTTCACTGTACGGTTAACAGACGCTTGCGCAGAGTCTACGAGAAGAGAGAAGTTGGAGTTGGAGTTGAAACGGAGTGGCGAACAGGGCCGCCAATGCCAGACACACAAACGATGTTTTGCTCTCTTCTTGATTGATCAGGATCGAGATTTATCGCCGAGTCTTCTGCTTCGCTCGGATGAGTCGTAAGGTACCTGTGACTTTTTCAACATTTTTGTTCACGTTGCCTCCTGGCGACTTAAACTTTTGTAACCCGACAGACACTGGACCGATGGTTTGAAGAGAATAAATCAACATTTAATTGGAAGATACGCATAAAAGAATATTTAATTGATGGATGCCCAATTGCAGTTACCATTCTCAGAGATTCCGAGTTGTTCTCCGAACAAAAATGGTACCTCATGAGATCTCTGACGTTGCTCGCGAAAATTGATTGAAAGCCGAACTTCGAGGCTGAAAATCCCGGACTCAGCGTGTCGTCTGGCTACGTTGAATAACGTTATTAGAAGAAAAGCCTTTTCATGGTTCGCTACATGAAGAGATGAGATTTTCAGTGTTCCAAGACCGAGGAGACAAAGAGAGATCTGCGCGAGGCGCAGCGGCCACGGTCACGCGGGTGCGGCTGGTAAATTTTCCGGGTTATTAGTCACCGCCGACGCGCTCGTCGATCGTGGAGACCGTGTCCGACGCGGAGCCTGAGAAGAAGCGAGGGCAAAAAGCCGAAGAAGAGGAGTAGCAGAAGAGGCGGGGGAAAAAGTAGCCGGAGCTCGGGGAGACCATCGCCACTCGTCATTACCCGGGTAAAAATACGTGAACGTCGGGCGGCTGGAAGTGGAATCGACGAGCGACCGGAGAGGACGCGGAGGGTCTCGAACTATCCGTGGAGAGTTTTCTTTCGCAAACTATCCGAAACTTCGGCGACTCGCCTCCTCCTCGTGTCTCTCTCTCTCTCACCCGCCGCGCGGTGTCCCTCCTATCAGTCTCGATCGCGTTCCCTCCCGCAACTTATTACCCACATTGCCGCTCGGTTCGCGTCACGGATCGAGTGAAAAGTCGGTCATCGATAAATCCGGGACCACGCCGGGGTCGGGATAAGATTTTTCGACGTAACTCCCGGAGTCTCTTCATCGTGTTTTATCCCATTTCGCGAGTGGCGAAGTTCTTGGAAAATCCGAAAAAAAAAAAGCATCGGGAATTTGGACGAAAAAACCTAGGAGAAATCCGATTGGTCGTTAGGTTCGAGATTTCTTTTGTCTCCCTTTCGCCGTCAATTCGTCCGGTCGTTTTATTTTTCCCGACCGGCGCGTCGGAGAAAAGACGATTGTATCTCGAGTTATTACGTCTCTCGTGACTTTCCATCCAGGAGGCTACGGCGTGGCATTTGTCTGGCGTGCGAGCGAAGAGATGAACGAGGCGAAGCAGCCGGGCTTTGTCCGCCAGACAAATTGTATATAAAGATCGCGGGACGCTCACGGAAAAAAATGGAACGATCGCCGCCTTGTCAGGTCGGAGTGATCGTCGTGTGGCGCCAAAACTTCACAATGCCAAAATAGACAATTGCTGGTAATTTTTTCCACTGATCCCTTGATTCGATTTCCCTGCACCGAAATTTCGGTTTTCCCGAGTCTTTGGAAGAATGAGTGAATGGAGGGTCCACATCGTTGATCGTTGGTTATCATCGCGATCCATTGTACCATACTTAATCGATCTAATATCACGACATGACAATGCAATAGAATACGATCCCCGACATAATCTGAGCCATCATTCCCCTCCGAGAAACAAAACATGACGTACTCAAGTGGAGTAAAAGACCTTCCTTTTCCTTTTTTTTTTTAGTTCTTTTCCCCCGGATATAATTCGGGCTGACCAAACTTGGGGGTTATCTACTAGATCACTGCTAAGTGGGTCGAAGGGACGAATTTTCCAAAAAACGTTTAAATTATTTGAAAAATGAAATCAAGTCTATAAAAAGAAGAATTTTATTTAGAAAAATGTTTAGTTGGTTCTCAAATTTGATCTCGACTTCAACTTTCAGATCGAACTAACCAACCGAATACTCACCACCAACTTCGCGAACGATACGTACACATCGAGTCGTGTAACGGTTAATGTACTTTCGATCCGACTGTCTTTTGCATTTTTATTGTTTCACCGCGCTGCCTCTCGCGACTAACACCCAATCCCGTCGGACAGATTTACGTTCTCGTCCGACAAAGTTCGGAGCTCGCGCGCGAACACTCACGCGGAAAACCGCTGACCAGCGCCGAAACGGCAGATCGAAAAACGAAGTGGCGGAAACGCGCGCGGAGAAAAGCGAACTGGAGCGAGAAAAGAGCATTTAAAGTTCGCCGCGTATCGCGCGACTCTGTATATAGCGATTTATCACGTCGAAATTCTCCGTCGAAATATATATATATATTTAAAAAAAAGTATATACACGAGGTTATTACTTTCTTCTTTACAGGACCGAGGGAAAAAAAAAAACGAAATTTGTCTCGATCGCGTCGATGTCCCGGCGAAGCCCGGAACGTGTTCCATAATAAATTTCCGACCTGCGTCCCTTCCGGAAGGAGAGAGATATAATTTATCGCCGGCACGAGAGGAGATCGCGGCCGAGCAGCAGTAGCGATCGTGGCTGCCCCCTTTTAATACCAACAAACGATCCGCGTCATCCGATGGAGCCGGACACCGACGTAGCCGTTGATATCTTCACAAATCACGACAACGAAACATGTTTTTTTTTATCGCAAAACTGTGGCGTCGCCTTTTTCGCATCCCACGTCGATACATTTGGACGAGTGTGGCGAGATCGTCGTAGATCATCGAGTGGATCAGCGAAAATGCTTTCCCGTCGCACTTGGACCGGAAAATCGTATTTTAATATCAAGATTCCTGCGGGCATTTCGCGATATCAGACTTACCTATTAATATCCACCAATCGAAAACGATCGAACATATATTTTCCAGCTGAAGTTCCGCCACTTTTTGCCTCCACCCGCACAATTCGACCGGAAAATCGTGTTTTAATAACGACATTCCTGCGGGCAGTTCGTGATGTATAACCCGACGCAGAATCTTACGAATCCTGATTCACAGTTCGTAAGATCAGACGCACCTATATTAATATCCACCAATCAAAACAATCAAACACAAATTTTCCCGCGTATCTGTAGCTACCTTTTGGCTTTGGTCCACGCAATTCATCCGGCAAATCGCGTTTTAATAACGACATTCCTGCGGCGAGTTCGTGACGTGTGCAACCCGCGCGGAATCCTCACGAGCCTCGCGGACCTCGAGAATCCTCGTCTGCGGTGCGTCGCTCGTCGTCATCATCGGTCGGACCTCGGTTTTGGTATTTTCCGAGTTGACGGACAGAGGGAGAGCGCACGAAGCCTCTTGCGCCCCCCCCCCCCCCCCGCACAGCTCTCTGCGAAACCGAGCACGATCGATGGCATCCAGCGAGCGCGTACGTACGGATATAGCGGGTGAATTATACGCGAAAGTTGGGAGGTTGGAAGTTGAGACCGACGGGATCGACAGAGACAGCGACACCGTGAGAGTGAGAGAGTGAGTGAAGGAAGGAGAACACCGGAAGTACGGGAACTCGCGGAGAGTTGGCCAGCTCCAAGTCTCGTCCGCAGGTTATTAATTAGAGCGCACGGAGGGCGGGGGGGGGGGGGGGGGGGGAGAGCCGTCGTGTTTTCCCCGCGGATCAATGAACCCTCCCCGCGAATGACCGAAATTCCAATAAACAGCTTCGAAGCGGCAGGGCGACTGCGGAAACAAAGCGAGAGACCGCCGGTGGCCGCTCCGCTGCTGGTGCGTATATCGCGACGTGTATAACGACTATATCCTCATCCACTCGCGATGCTCCGGGTGGCGGCTGACGCTGCCGGGCTCGCGCCTGACCAGCGTCAGGCTCTGTACGGCGCGAGCTCCGCTACGTGTACACCGCACCGTAACACACGCCGAGCGTAGGGCTAACCGAGGGGCGCGCGCTCCGCCGATGGTATATAGTGATGGCCGTTAAACACGTGGGTCACGAAATCCTGTAATGGATACGTCGAGGAATCTCACTCGGTCTTCGTCGGCCCCCCCTCGCTCTTCGACTCTGTGAGAAGAAGAGAGAGAAAGAGAAAGAGAAAGAGAAGGTGAGTGAGATTCCACCCTTCTCAAGAATCCAATTACAAGTTTCGTTAATGACTTTACTTGTGCTTGACGCTATGTATACAACACTGGCCGAACCCTCTTTCACCTTTATTTCGGACTCGCGATTCTGACCACGCCGGCTGCAGCTTCCATCCCGGAGAAAAAGACCCCGGGAAAATAACCGCGCTGCACACTCGATAATGACGGCCGGCGAGATCGAGTGTCGCCGCCAGTGTCGCGCGCCGCCGCCGCGGTCGTTATTATCCCACGCCTGGCGTGATTTCGACACCTCTCGCGGTACCGTTTCGAGTAAACGACGACGGTTCGGGAAACTCCGAGTGGGAAGAGGTAAACTGAAATATTTGTACAGTCGACTGATAATTTTTATTTTTACTAGGAACAATGACGCGCGCTTACGCGCGCGGTCGGAGGTTGGCCAGCGTATAGGGTAAAGCCTTGCGATTTCGACGAAAAAAAAGATTGATTTAACCAAGTTTTAAAACCCAATCCGATGGGAAATTTCCCGCTGATTCCAAATATGACCGATTTTTGCCCGAAAAATAAAAAAATTTAGGATAAAAACGCGAAAAACGATTTTTCATTTTTTCTCGATTTTGGCACTTTACTAAAATCGGTGTAATTTTTCTTTGGAACAATATTTTTCGATTTTTTGCAGATTTTTTAAGTTGCCCTCAAGAATCGAAAATTGTTTGAAGAGGTACCCCTGGCGTTTTTTGCGAAAAAAGTTTTTCGATTTCGCCATGTATAAAAACCCTATCCGATGGCAAATTTTCCGCTGATTCCAAAAACGACAGGTGTTTGCCCGAAGAAATCGAAAATTCGAGGGAAAAAACGCGAAAAACGATTTGTTTTTACAAACTGCCAAATTTCGCGACATTAAACATCGAAATACTGCCAGTTTCCCAACGACCAATCAGATGCTGAATAAATCGACAACAATGGTTGCTCACGAACTTTTTAATAGAGGACTAGGCTAATCACACGCGCTTGCGCGCGTGCCCGAGTTACCTTTGCGCTGCTGCGCTCTTATAAAGCTTTAAAAGGGTAAATCGCAACTAAAAATCCCTTGTTTAGTTGATGTAAACAAAAAAAAAGAAATTTGTCGTTTTGCTTGTCAGAAATCGTAGATCTGGCCACCGGGCCGTAAACCGCCCGAATCGGGATCACGAAATTTATTTTTTCAAAATATCGACTTCTAATCTATATCATCGTTCTCAAGTCGCATATTCTACCCCTGAAAACACTGGTTACAACCCTTTTTTAGTTGATTTTGAAAAAAAAAAATTTTGGTCGAACAGTTTGTCAGAAATCGTAGATCTGGCCACCGGGCCGAAAACCGCCCAAATCGGGGTCACGAAATTTATTTTTTCAAAATATCGACTTCTAACCTATACCATCGTTCTCAAGTCGCATATTCTACCCCTGAAAACACTGGTTACAACCCTTTTTTAGTTGATTTTGAAAAAAAAAAAATTTTGGTCGAACAGTTTGTCAGAAATCGTAGATCTGCCCACCGGGCCGAAAACCGCCCAAATCGGGGTCCCCGTAGATTAAACAGTGCTGCAGCGCTTTTTACGACAAACTGTCAAATTTCGCGCAGTTAAACAAAAACTGTCGGTCGTCACGGCCCTCGACCAATCAGAGACCGAGTTATACCGACAACAATGGTCACGTTGGCGCGAAATACGCACTTTTTAGAAGTAGACTAGGAAGCAAATACGCGCGCTTACGCGCGCGACCGGAGGTTAACCAGCGCTGCAGCGCTCATTTCGACAAACTGTCAAATTTCGCGCTGTTAAACAAAAACTGTCGGTCGTCACGGCCCTCGACCAATCAGAGGCCGAGTTATACCGACAACAATGGTCACGTTGGCGCGAATTACGCACTTTTTAGTAGTAGATTATTGATGTTTGCAGAAGCATTTTTAGTTCTGCAAAAAATATATACATTTATCATTTGCTTCCTATCTATTTGGTGTCATATTATTTTTATAAGAAAAAAACGGTTGATTTGAAAAAAAATTGTGCAACGTTGAATCATTTTTTAAACTAAAACCCCTTCGTTTCAGATGTATCGGTGGATTTTTCGTTTGAACGCGGCAAAACGAATTTCCAAAGATTGCACTTTTCGCAAAGCTCCGAGACGATATAGCAGCGCCGGTGCATGAGTTCTGTATGCCGCGGGAAATCGGTATACGCGAATATGTACACGGAGAGTCGTTTTCGATGATCGAACGAGCCCCTTTGAAACGTAAATAGCATGATGCTTCACTCAGCGACGAGCCATTCGTTTTGCCCGTTCGCTTTTCGTGCGATCCTGAGTCCCGCACCCCTACGCCCCCGCCCCCCGTCGCGCGAGCTGCACTTGACTGAACGTACCATCGAGGTAAGTACCTGCAATTTCGCTAGTTGCATTTTTACCCCCCTGCACTTTCGCCTCGCTGGCGGTGCCGCCCGGTGCCGGTAAACAGCGGGCGAGGCGAGAGATCGGAAACCATTTCTCGTGGAGATTATCATCGCGCTGGGAAAATTTGACTCACTTAGTCACGAATTAATAGAGTTCCGTTTACACGTTATTATATCGACAGTCGGCAAATCTTCGAATTGATAATTCGTTTAACAATAAAACATTTTTTATTGCCAATAAACATCGTTTTGCTACCGTTAATACATCAACCGAGAATTTTTAATTCAACGCCATGGAAAAGTATAATTTTTTGTGATTTATGCTAACGATAACTGTCCGACAGTCTGTGTCCCTCGGATTTAGCATCACCGTCTTTCCTGGCGAGTAATTCAGCGAAGAGATTTTATGGGCGATGGAGAAAATAAGAAGGCAAAGTAGAAACGTCATTCGCCGGGTTTTTTGCGGCTGATGCCACGAGGCTGAATTCCATTTCGAAGCAACGGAAAATAATGACGCTGTCGATGTTGCAGTCAGCGCCGGCATTAAAAATAATGACGTTGCACTTTCGGTTGATCGAAAACTTCATTTTCGCGTCACGCTTCTGCGAATGTTGCACTTCACGGCAGAAAAGAGGGCGAAAAAAAAATCTGAATATATATCTTATGCTTAGATATTTTTTTAATGAATTTTTAATAAATTAAACATGCTTTTTTTAAATTATCTTGCAGATCTCACCCAAGGCCCATCAGTTTGTTTAATCAAAACATAGTGGCCCAGAAATTTGTGTATAAGTCGTGTCATCCTTTAATCGTCGCGACACTGTTTTTCGGTTTTTATCGTCGCAGACGCGAACGGGGTGGAAGTTAATATTTGTCGCTGATAATTACGACGAAGAAATGCGAGAGCGCGGGGGACGGAGGGAGGGGAGAAACCGATAATTGTCAGGGGAAAAAATCTACGAGCGCGCGCACGCGCGTTGCCACGTCGATCTTATTGAATTTGTAAAAGCTGTCGGTAGACACGGTAGTCCTATCCGCGTGTTTTACCTCTCCTGGGAGCATTTTCCTTCGTTCATCTTTCTCGCTCTTTCACCCTCACCGAATCTCTCTCACTCTCTCTCTCTCTATTTCCGCCTCCCGCGTTATCGCGCCCTCGAACGCGCGGGCCCGATGAAAACCACGCAGCAACTCTAACGAAGAGGGAGGAGCTCTCTCGCTTCGCCCTTGCATGAATCGCGCGCCGCTTTAATCCCCACGTACACGACCCCGTCCTCCGACCTGAAGTCCGCGGGGATCGTGACGGAGACAAAGAGAGAGAAGGAGAGAGGAGAAAAAAAACGCAAGAACCTACAAACGTGCGTTTCCGCTCCCTCGCGACTCCCCCCCCCCCCCCCCCCCGCGAAAAATGCGATATACCTATTTACGCGCGATATAATTTTTCTATCAGGCGCCGAGCAGCTTATGTAATTATGGAAATTCCCGTAAGACGAGAGGGTAGAAAAAAGGGTTGGTTTATTTATTTATTTTTTCCACCGAGCTTATGTTCCCTGTGTTCGCATCCGAGTGCCGTCATCCCCACTGGAGTTGCGGAAGAGAAAGCTCTCTCTCTTTTTTTTCCCTCCCGAAGAAAAGCTAAACTGTTATTCCGGGAACGGAGCGAAGCGGCTGGTAACGCGTGAGAGAAGTCGCAACCAGCCCCGAGTTATGGGACGTACGTGGTGTGCGACGAGAGAGACGCACGGGTCGGAGACAACGAACGTCGACACGTGGCTAAAGGGGTTGAAAAAAAAATATTTATAGAAGGGCGAGGGTCTTCCGTGGCGATCGGTCGCCACGGAAATGCGTCGCAGAAAGCATGACATTCTCGTAAACAACAAGACAGCATTTTTTTTTACGAATCATCGATACACCGCGAGCCACTACTGGCAACTCGGAAGCTGAATTTGTCGTTTGTCTTCGCACAAACGCGAATAAATAACGCGTTTTACTATCCTGTACTGCAATTTAACTTCCAGCGCGGGATTATCCAGGAAAATGAAAAGTCCCGCCGCCTACGCCACCCTGAAGAAGATGAAAATAAAGAAGAGGCTGAGGAAGGTAAAAATGGATGCAGAAAAGCAAACCGACAAAATTGCGCAACTAATGTCGTCAGAAAAAGCTTTACGACTCATTAGCTGAGAACGACATTCCAGCAGTGTGCGAACCCTATGCCAATGTGACTTCCTAAACAGAGTCCAGAAGCGATCGGAATGGGAACTATTCGCGCGAGTCTCCGAGGATCAAACCCCCAAACGATCAGGTGGCTGCGAGCAAGGTCGTCGAACGAGGCCGCGGGGGAACTTGAGGAATTCTCATCAAGGGCACCGGACAGCCAACGGCGAGAGCGGACGGAGTGCGATTCACCGTCCGAATCCTTATCCACGTAGACGACGACGGCGCCGGCGCCGACGACGACGACGATGACGACGACGACGGCGTCTATTTTGAGAAAAGTGGCAAACCGTCCATTCGCCGTATAAATATTCATCCGAGCATACGCGAACGTGGTCGAAGGGGAGTGAGGACGCAGTCCCGGTGTGTGTGTATGTGTGTTTGTGTTCTGCGTGTCCTGCGTGTCTGTGTGTCTATGTCTATGTCTATGCCTATGTTTGTGTCTGTGTTTGTGTGTCTGTGTCTCTGTGTCTGTGTGGCAACACCAGGAGGAAGGGTGAAACGGAAACACGAGTCCAGTGTGTCGGTGCCGGGGGAGCCGGAGATGATTTCGAAATCAAAACGGTGTGTCGAGTTATGTGGGTATTATGGTCACCGCCGATGTGGAGTGTCGAGGATAGTGGGACTAGGAGGGAGAGAGGGAGGGAGGGAGAGTGAAAGCTAGGTAACTGTGTGTATGGCCGTAGCAGGCAGTCCGGTGGTCCTTAGTAATAAGCATGCATGCGATGAAGTGATCTGTGTTATTAACATAGACCTTGCCCCGGTGAGCGGCTGCTCGCGCAACCCTCTGCTCGCTCTCGTGTTTATTCCAGCCGGTTTGCAGGGGTCGACCGGGGCACACTGACTATCGGGCCGTCCAGTTAGCCGACCCTCCAGCCAGCCCTGGCGCGGCTATCAAATTGCTCGTAATCACGCAACCTGGGCTATGGCTCTGGCAATCCTCTCCAGGAGGCGCCTTGTTCCTAACGCGAGTCCTTGGCTCCTGAACTCCTTGTCCCTCCGTGCGGTTGGACTTTCACCGAGGCGTTCGCCGGGTGCGGCGCGAGGACGAGGACGAGGCTCGGCGCGAGTGTTTCCCGATCTGTTTTTCGAGTTGAAAGTGAAATTGAAATAAGGGTTACGTTGAGGGTCAAGGAATGAGCTTTTGTTTTTTCAGGCCATTCAACGTGAAAACCCTCGTAGCGACTTTGACCTTCGCTTCTTCACTTCTTTTGCCATTTATCACTGTTTTCTTCTTTGATATCCTCTGCATCCCGCCAATTGAGTAAAAATTGAGAGGAATTTCAGCCTTGCAGTATTCGCAGTCTCGTTTCGACGGCGGTCGTTTCATTTTCTCTTAACTCCCGCTTGAGATACATTTCAGGGTACACGGACTCCCGGGCTGCTTTCACGTGGCGTGTACTCGACGCTCAAACGTCCGGGAATCGACCTGGCAGTGGGTGAAGCACGTAGCGCACTTCAGTCATCGTCTTTGTCGTAAAAACTCGACACTCCAACACCGATGGTTTCCTCGGAGTTACTTTCCCGCGTTTAATTCCTCTCGTCGTTCATCCTGTTTCAAGTGTGACAACGTCTTCGTGCGGCATTACGCTTTGCATAATTTATTGAAAGCGTCGACGCAGCGTCAGAACATCGCGAAATATCGAAAGCACATTTGAAAAGAAGGAAAAGGATGGACAATCCTGAAGTTCATTTCCGGAAATAATTAGAAACTGTGCACCGAGAGAACGCGGTGGTAGTGGTAACCAGAAACCGATAGCAATTACAAGGACCGGCGTACTTCGTGCATTAGTCTCGAAACTATGATTTATCGGCCGAGACTAGCACCGATATCAGATACGACGTTTCGCCCGGGACCTTGCAGAACCAGTTGCTATATGTACGGCAACCCACATGCAAGTGGCCACCGGGCTACGAATTAATTAAATTGTTCTCACGAGTTACTATTACGGAAAATCAAGGTAAGTACATTCAAATCGCAGGAACGGAAGACACGCGATGTACACTATTCTCGCAGCCTGTTTATACGCAGACAAACTTGCGCAGGAACTCTGAATCCTTGACCTTGTGCTTTTGGGTTTCAACCCAACGCCGACGCCTATCCCGATATAAAAACGTAATCAAATACAATTGAGATTGATTTCGAAGGTAAACGAAAAAAAAAAGAAGCTAAAAAATGAAATCGTGGAATTGGAAAGTCCGTCTCTCGGGGGACATTTCAGGATAGAAGAGCAAAATTGGAGTCGCTCGAGGAACGAATTCGACGGTGCGTGAAGGAGACTCGACAAATGGCCTTAATCAACTAATCCTGTTTTCATTCGATTCGCCGCAGCGAGCAATACCCAACCGGCTCCAGTGGCCCGATTGGATATATATCTATGTATATAGATATACTGTAGATATATGTACAGATAGCTTCTATTTGATCTGTCAGTCGACGAAACCTCGGGCATGGGGAGAACAGAAGAACGCGAGAGAGAGTCGATCCATCCAACTTGGACAAAACCGTCATTTATTCGGTGGCTCCGTGAGCGCTCGTCGAGCGCTGGTCCGTTTTCATTCCGTTTCCCACGCGTATCCGACCGCAAACTTCCCGCGGGCTATTCGACAGTTCTCACCGTTGTCGCGCGCCCGTCACGCGGTTCTCTGCCCGAACGAACCTGCCCCGTTAATTAATTCGGTTTATCATTGACAGTCCGAAAATTAATGCAGAATGCGCGCGCCGGCTAAACGATAATATTATCGCGCCGTACGTGGTCCGGGCGCCGCACCGTCGAGAGGCACTAACAAATTGTATTAAGGCATAATGGGCTGCTCAGCCGCCGACGGGCCGAGTCTCAATTTATACCCTTCGTTCGGCGGCTGAATTTTCAACAGTCGGCGGGTCCTCGTGCGAAACTGCGAAAACTGCGAATTCTACTCTACTCTGGGTGGAGTGAATGACGAAAACTCCGTGGGGGGCAGAACTTTTGGATTTCATTAGCCAAGTATATTCTGACGGTGTATTCTATCCTACAACGTCGAAACTCAACTTAAACTGTACTTTTGACGATACGTTTCCGGTTTAAAACGTTCGCTTTTGTCATTTATAATGTTGCAGCAATATTCGTCCGCCACGCCGAAAGTCGGATCGTTAGAATCTGACAAATTTATTTTGTTCTGCCTATTCGATCATACTGAAGGATATTTGGACCACTTTTCGACGCGGTTGAGCGGTTTATTAACGGGGCTCCGTCCGTAACTGGGTTAAGCTGATAGCGCCTACTTACGGGACGATTACATTGTCTGGATATGCAGACAAAATTCAAGGCTCCACCATGCCTGAGCCTGCATATGCAGATACCGCGCGAAGTAATCCCGAAAGCATATTAAATCGGTATCGCAGGTTCGAGTCCCTCATGGGGTCAGGGTCGGCAAGTGCGTTCAGCTTTAGCCATGCGTAGATAAGTGATGACGCCCCACAAAGGAGACAAAGTAGAAAAATGATTCGAGATCCGATATGCGGAATTGGAAAATTCAACATCAGCCTTATACGGATATGTTGTTAGTCTCCAACTTGCAAATCGTTACTGGAATCTAGGATCAAAAGTTGGAAAATCCTAAGAACCCAGCAATTTGCTAATTTCTGTGACTCAGGATTTTTCTAAAACTATGTAGACTCACCAGAACGTAAACGGCGAACGGCATGACGAGCACCGCGACCAGGAGATCGGCTAGCGCGAGGCTGACGATGAAGTAGTTGGTGACGGTTTGAAGGGCGCGTTCGCGGGCGACCGCGAGAATCACGAGGACGTTGCCGAACAACGTGAGACACGGCACGATAACGAGTATCAAGGCCCACCAATTGTTCACGTCTGTCTTCTCCTCGCTTATGGTGACGTTGCACTCGTCGCCGACAGTTCTCACAACACCGTCGCCCTGAACGATGGAGTTACAGCTCGCGTTCACCGAGCTGAGATTCAGGCCACCGGCGCCGCTGTCATAGTACGTCGTGAGATTCGCGAACGCGCTGTAATTGAGCCTATTGATGTAATCGTTCAGATCGTCGAACACAAAGAGATCGCTGATGGAGGTGTAATTGTCGGATATCGTTGTCGTGCTGGTGAATATCGACGCGGCCGAGGTCGCCGAGGCCGACGACGACGCCGACGACGACGAACCGTTGGTCGCCGTCGCGTTCACTATCGAACCGTCGAAACTCGGCGAAGAGCTGTTCGTCAGCGTTGTCCCGTTGAACCAGCCGAGTTCGCCGCCAACCGAGGCGAAGGAACCACCGCTACCGACGCCGACGCCGTTGTCACCGACGCCGCGCGGATACGTCGACGAGACATTGTAGACGTCGCTCACCGAGGAAAAGATGATTCTCGCGGTGTCGTTGCTGGCGCCGAGCCCGGGCGGGTCGTCCGGATAGGAAACCTCGTAGGTCCTCAGGCTGGAGTTGCGGCCCTCGGACCTCGGTCGAAGGTTGGACAACATTTTTGTCGGACGGTTAAATCGCTCACGCATCTACGTCCACCTCGAGATTTTCCGTCGGGAATCGGTTGGTGACCAATGTCCGAGAATCACGAGATCTTGGAACGACCCAGACACGACCACTTTCTACCTTTTGACGTCATACTCTCCAATAGCGTTAGAGTTTCTTCGTGAGCTTCGCTGGAACGCGGCTCGCGGTCCTTTTTCCTCGCCGCGATCGCGACTTCTGGAAGCGAATTTCGTCGATATTCGTCACTGCCCGAGGTTCGTACTCCGGGTGCTGTCGGGCTCCTTCTGGGAAGCTCCTTGAATCCGCTCGGAGCGAAACCCTGGATTTACGCCGAGACCACGGAACGCCGACCGTCCAGTGGTTGCTTCTCTGCGACAATGCTTCCGGTTTCTCGCGATTTCCTGCAAGCAAAAGGAGAAAAGGGCAGCTGTATGAGAACCGTCGGAATGGCAATCGCGGATGGATCTTTAATAAACTCGGCTGCAAGGCGAAATGAACCGCAGGAGAATCGGTCCGAGTTCAATGTACATTATCGACGAGATCGCTCCGCCTTGGGGAAGGGAAGGGAAGGGAAGGGAAGGGAAGGGAAAAGTCCGGCGTGGCCGGACTTGGGTATTGTTAAAAAGTGGAATAAAGATTCCTCACCTCCCTCGGGGCCGGACCCTGGGTGCTTTGGATTCAGCCCGACGCTCTGATCCGGCTCCCTGGCCGCGCTATCACTCCGGAGTCAGGCTCGCCGGTTCAATGAGGAAATAAGTGAGACGCGCGCGGGTCCCTCAACTCTCAAATCTCTCAATCTCGCGCGTATTGTCCTGGGTAACGAGGAAAAAAAAAAGAACACGAAGCTGCTCGCTCACTCGCATCTTTTAAATTGGTGACCATTCGACCTCTGATCGGTCCTTTATCGCTCTAGCTCCTGACGACATTTCGAGCCAATGTGTCTTGTGTCGCGATAAACACGAAAAGACGGAGGAATCCGTGTGAAGACGGGAAGGGCTGCATAATCGCAGAAGGGTCCGTTTGACAGATGAACGGAGCGACATTATGGCGAGACGATTTGGCGATCTATTGGCCATTTTTCCTTCGCTATCGCGCGACCCGAAAATCCGCGCCAGAGGACGACCGCCACCGTCTCGATTACCGGGCGCTACGAGGTCCGATCATGAACCACCTTCAGCTCCACCGGGAAGCCATTCTCAACGGGAACGGAAAATCCCCGGGTCCCTCTTATCCGGCGTTCCTCGTGTCGGGATTCGCCAAGTGAGAAAAGAAGAGGGAGTTAACCTCTATCACGGACTCCAGCTTGGACGTACTCCAGACACGCCATTCCGGCACCCTCAATTACCTGACGTATATACGTATATATATATCGCGAGCGTACGGATCCGTGGACCCTCATCCTGTCGCGAACGCTGCACGTGCTTTACGTAACTCTCGCTACCTGACTCCGACGCTTTCTTCATTTCACTTTTCTCGCGCTTCTTTCCAACGCCTCGGAAGCTCATACGAGATGGAAAATGGGTAAAGAGACGTCAGCGCGATGGAAAGCATAATAGGACTCTGGCGATTTGCAACTCTCGTGCGTCCGGAGTGAACTGACACATTTACAGCTTCTTTGGGTTACTAACGTCATGACAAATCAGCTGTGCGAGCTTTTCGAAATCTTTTGACAAAAAATCTTCTCGGAGGGTCTTAAATCAAAGAATATCAATTTCGATTTTTCTTACATCCGGTCTTGGTCTCCCCTGTACATCGCATTATTGACAAAAGTGGTAGCTTTGTTGTGTTTCGCTTTTGAGTCAATGAATGCAAAATGTATGTTTTCCCTCTTTTTCTTCCACTACGCGATTCCTTACAGCCCTGCACGATATATCCCTTCCCAGTAGCGCAACTTCGTACGCCGCGGGCAGTGAAAATTGAATTTTACAGCGAGAAGCGGCCGCGGTCACGAGTTTCGTATGCGGGAGTTGGAAAACCGCGTCAAACTCGGGTGTCCTTCTCGCGCTCGTAACCCCGCGGCTCTTGGATTTTTGTGCTTGGGCTATGAGCGAACGCGCGGGTTGTCGGGAGCGACTCGTTGGAACTGCCGCCTGTCAATAATAAAATCCAGGGCGAACGCGGAGCCCTTTTGCTCGAATACGAATGAGCGCAGGCAGATAAAAGGATTTAATAAATACGAATATTTTTTCCGTCGCGTTTTTTTTCCTCATGTTCCTTTTGCTCGAGCAAGATAAGAGCGAAAACATGTAATGCGATGCAGGGTAGTAAGACTCGAACCATTCTCCACTTTTCACTTTCACGATGCTGCAGCGGCAGCTGGTGCTGAAAACATGCTCAAGCTCTTTTCACTCATGCGTTTGCGCGATATTACGTTCCTGTCATGACAGACGTGCCCTTTGCATTTCCAACATCGCCGCCTTTCTCGTCGCAACCCCGGACAAGGTATTCAATCGAAGCATTCTTTCGCGTCCGGAGAATTTACCCCTTCGTTCGAATCCCGCGAACCGTGAAATTTTATCTCCCTGTCACGGCCATTCTGTTTGTGCATACACTTGTCGAGCTCGCTGCACATTTAAACCCTATACGGCTACTGCATCTGGCTCGTCAATGGCCAGTTTTAGCAGTCAGTGTCGCAGTTGCGACCTGGCAATGGCAATCAGCTTGACACTTTAATGGCTAACTGCTGGGACGATAGTGTTGATAAAAACTCTGTTGGACAGTGATGACCTTTGATCTCCATTGGCCATTCTTGGCCAAGTCGTGGCACTGTGCCCAGTAAGGCGTAGCCATTATCCTAGGTCAAGAACCGTTGGCCAGCACTGGCAGCCTGGACAGCTTAGAAGTGGACCAGCGCATAATTCTTAATCCACGCCAAATGTGCCCAATATTGAACGGTCCATATGTCATTGATTACGTTATTCTAATCGGGTCGGTCCGTATTGACCACATTCAGCTGATAATCAAAATCACATAAAGTACTATGAGCCTTGTTCAATCATGCTTGGACGCTATTCGACCGCACACGTGACGTTTGAAATTACGAACAGCAGAAGCGTCTGTCAGATTCAGAAGAAGCCACGTCAGCGTCGATGTGAGACATGCTG